>JAQZBX010016161.1:0-18887 GCA_029593785.1 Cabassous unicinctus | reverse complement strand
ACTTTGTCTTACAATCAATGTCATAACCCTGGCTTGACCAAAGACTCTGTGACTGCCGTATGCTCTTCAGTTTTGAAAACTAAGCAAGATACTGGTTTCATTGATTGCTATGCACTAGTTTACACTGACAATCAGTTTAAAAACAGTGCTTTTACCTAATGTTCTGTCAATGCAGTATTTTCTTCAGTTTTGCAAAATAAGCCAGATACTGGTGTCATTGACTGCTATGCACTTGTTTTCACATACAAATGTCAAAATCCTGGTTTTACCTAATGCTCTGTGAATGCACTGTCTACTTCAGTTTTGAAACTAAGCCAGATACTGGTTTCTTCAAATTCTTTGCAAATATTTTCTCTTACAATCCATGTCAAAACACTGGTTTTACCTAATGTTCTGTGAATGCAGTATGTACTTCAGTTTTGAAAACTAGTACAGATGCTGGTTTCACTGACTGCTATTCACTTGTCATTTACAATCGATGTCAAAACAGTAGTTTTACCTAATGCTCTGGGAATACAGTATGTTCTTCAGTTATGAAAACTAAGCTAGACACTGGTTTCACCGACTGCTATGCACTTGTTTTCTCTTACAATCAATGTCAAAACACTGGTTTTACCTAATGCTTTGTGAAGGCAGTATTCACTTCAGTTTTGAAACCTAAGCCAGATACTAATTTCATTGACTGCTGTGCACTTATTTTAAGTTACAGTCAGTGTCAAAACACTTTCAACTAATGCTCTCTGAATTCAGTGTATTATCAGTTTTGAAAACTAAACCAGATTCTGGTTTCATTGACTGCTATGCACTTTTATTCAATTACAATGTCAAAACACTGGTTTTCCCTAATGCTCTGTGAATGCAAAATGTTCCTCAGTTTTGAAAACTAAAGCAAATACTGGTTTCATAGACTGGTATACACTTCTTTTCAATTACAATGTCAAAACATTCATTTTACCTACCACTCTGTAAATGCATTATTTTCTTCCATTTTTAAAATTAAGGCACATACTGGTTTCATTTGCTGATATTCAGGTGTTTTCACTGATAATAAATGGCAGGAAAATGCTTTTATCTAACACTCTGTGAATGAAGGATGTTCTTCAGCTTTGAAAATGAAGCCAGATACTTATTTCATTGAGTGCTATGCACATGTTTTCAATTACAATCACTATGCAAACACTGGTTTACATAACACTCTGTGAATCCAGAATGTTCTTAAGTTTTGAAAAGTAGCCTAATACTGGTTTCATTGACTGCTATGTTCCTGCTTTCTCACACAATCAATGTCAAAACCTTGGTTTGACCAAAGGCTCTTTTATTGAAATATGTACATCAATTTGGAATAATAAGCCAGATGCTGATTTCATTGAATGCAATGCCCTTGTTTTCACTTACATTCAATGAAAAAACACTGGTTTTATCTAATGCTCTGTGAATGCAGTATATCCTTCAGTTTTGAGATCTAAGGGAGATACTTGTGTATTTTATTGTTATGCACTTGCTTTGACTTACATTAAATGTAAAAACCCTGGTTTTACCTAATACTCTTTGAATGCAGTATGTTCTTCAGTTTTCAAAACTAAAACAGATTCTGGTTTCATTTACTGCTATACACTTGTTTTCAATTACAATCAATGTCAAACCACTGATTTTAACTAATGCTCTGTGAATGAACTATGTCCTTGAATTTTTAAAAGTAAGCCAATATTGGTTTCATTGACTACTATGCACTTGTTTTCACTTACAATCAATGTCAAAACACTGGTTTTACCTAAAATACTTTGAAAGCAGTATGTTCTTTAGTTTTGAAAACTAAGCCAGATACATCTTTCATTGACTGCTATGCACTTACCTTCACTTACAATCAATGTCAAAACATTGGTAATAAAATAACTCTCTTTCAATGTAGTGTGTTCTCCAGTTTTGAACTGTAAACCTGATATGACTTTCATTGACTACTATGGACTTGTTTCACATACAATCAATGTCAAATTACTGATTTGACCTAACACTCAATGAATAGAGTGTGTTCTTCCATTTTGAACACTAAGCTAGATACTGGATTCATTGACTGCTATGTACATGCTTTCTCTTACAAAGTCAAAACCTTGGTTTGACCAAAAACTCTGTGATTGCAGTATGTTCTTGAGTTTTGAATAGTAAGCCAGATACTGGTTTCATTGAATGCAATGAACTTATTTTCACATACAATCAATATCAAAACACTGGGTATACATAACACTGTGTGAATGCAGTATGTTTTCAATTTTGAAAAGTAAGCCTGATTCTGATTTCATTAACTGGTATGCACTTGTTTTCACATACAATGTCAAAATACTGCTTTTACCTAATGCTCTGTAAATGCAGAATTTACTTCAGTTTTGAAAACTAAGCCAGATCCCGGTATCATTGACAGCTAGGCACTTCTTTTCACTTACAATCAATACCAAAACACTGGTTTTACCTACTACTCTGTGAATGCAGAATGTTCTTCAGTTTTGAAAACTAAAGTAGATACTGGTTTCATTGACTGTTACACATTTTTTACTTACATAGTTGTATTAGTCAGCCAAAGGGGTGCTAATGTGAAACACCAAAAATAGGTTGATCTTTATAAAGGGTATTTATTTGGGGTAGAAGGCCACAGATATCGGGCAATAAAGCGTTAAGTTTATTCTCTCACCAAAGTCCATTGCCACGTGTTGGAGCAAGACAGCTCCTGATGTTTGCAAGGGTTCAGGCTTCTTGGGTTCCTCTCTTCCTGGGGCTGTGTTTCTCTGCAGGCTTAGCTACTCTGGTTCCTCCAAAAAGGTCAGCTGTAGACTATCAGGCGAACGGTTCACTTCTCTTCTCCTGGGGCCTTCTCTCCAACATCAAAACACCAACATCAAAACTGCTTCTCATAAACTGGTGCAACTCTCTTCTTTGTGATGCCTTTTATATTTTGTTCCCCCACTCACCAAGGTGTGGGGCTCAACACCCTACTGACATTGCCCAGTCAACACCCTAATCATAACTTAATCATGCCCAGATTAACAGATTAGTTGACAAGCATGATCCAATTTTATTTTTGGAATTCATAATTACATCAATTTGCCCAATGGCTCCAGTAGTCAAAACATTGGTTTAATGTACCTCTCTGTAAATGAATTACCTTCTTCAGTTTTTAAAAGTAATCCGGATACTTGTTTGTTTGATTTCTAAGCACTTGTTTCCACTTGCGATTAATGTCAAAACACTGGTTTTACCTAAGGCTCTGTGAATACAGTATGTTCTTCATTTTTATAAAATATGATACTCATTTGATTGCCTTCTATGCACATATTTTCACTTACAATCAATGCCAATAAACTCCAAAAATGATTTTACCTAGTGCTCTGTGAATGCTCTGTGAATTCAGTATGCTCCTCAGTTTTAGAAACTATGTCAGATACTTTAATCTTTTAATGCCATGCAATTGATTTCACTTACAATATCAAAATACTGGTTTTATCCAAGACTCTGTGAATGCAGAATGTTCTTCAGTTTTGAAAACGAGGCCAGAGACAGGATTAATTGACTGCTAATAACTTGTTCTCACCTATAACCAATGTCAAAATTCTGGTATTTCCTAACGCTCTGTGAATACAGTGTGTTCTCCAAGTTTGAATACTGAAGCAGATACTTGTTTTGATGACTGCTATGCACTTGTTTTCACTTACAATCAAGTTCAATTCACTGGTTTATCTCATTCTCTGTGAGTACAATGTGTCTTTCAGTTTTGAACACTAAGCTCGATACTAGCTTCATTCACTGCTTTACACTTTTTCTCACTTACAATAAATGTCACAAAAATGCTTTTAACTAATGCTTTGTGAATGCTCTATGTTCTTCAGTTTTGAAAATAAACCAGATAGTGGTTTCATTGACTGCTATGCACCTGCTTTCTCTTACAATCAAATTCAAAACTTTTGTTTGCCCAAGTGCTCTGTGATGGTAGTATGTTCTTCAATTTGGAATAAAAATGCAGTTTCTGGTTTCATTGGCTGCTATGCACTTATTCTCACTTACAATCAATGTCAAAACACTGATTATATGTAGTGCTCTGTGTAAACAGTATGATTTTTTGTTTTGAAGACTAAACTAGATTCTGCTTTCATTGACTGCTATGCACTTGTTTTTTTCACTTACAATGTCAAAATACTAGTTTTACCTAATGCTCTGTGAATGCATAATATTTTTCAGTTTTGACAATTAAGCCAGATGCTAGTTTCTTGACAGTTATTTTCTGACTTTCTTTTACCATCAATGTCAAAGCTCTCATTTTACCTAGTGCTCTGTGAATGGAGAATTTTCTTCAATTTTGAAAACTAATGCAGATACTGGTTTCATTGACTGCTATACACTTCTTTTCACTTATAATGTCAAAACACTGGTTTTAACTAGGACTCTGTGAATGCACTAGTTTCTTCAGTTTTAAAATTAAGCCAGATACTGGTTTCATTGAATGCTATGCACTTATTTCCCTTACAATAAATGGCAGGGTAATGCTTTTAACTAATGCTCTGTGATTGCAGTTTGTTCTTCACTTTTGAAAATAAATGAGATGCTGGTTTCATTGACTGCTATTCACTTGTTTTAATTTACAATCCATGTTCAAATCTTGTTTACTTAATGCTCTGTGAATGCAGTGTATTCTTCATATTTGGGAAACAAATTAGATATTTGTGGGATTTTTTTCTGTTATGCATTTTTTTTCACTTACAATCAATGTCACAAAAGTGGTTTTATCTAACGTTCTGTGAATGAATTATGTTCTTCAGTTTTGAAGACTAAGCCAGATACTAGTTTCATTGATGGCTATGTACTTGTTTTCACTTACAATCAATGACAAAACACTGGTTATACATAAAGATTTGTGAATGCAGTATAATTTCAGTTTTGAAAACTTATCTAGATTCTGGTTTCATTGACTGTTATGCACTTTTTTCACTTACAATGTCAAAACACTGCTTTTACATAATGCTTTTTGAATGAAGAATGTTCTTCAGTTTTGAAAAGTAAGCCAGATACTAGTGTCTTTGACTGTTATGCTCTTGTTTTCATTTACCATCAATATCAAGCACTAGTTTTAACTAACACTCTATGAATGCATTACTCTCTTCCATTTTGAAAACTAAGCCAGATCTTGGTTTCATTAATTTCTAATCACTTGTTTCACTTACAATTAATGTCAAAATACTGAGTTTACATGATGCTTTATGAATGCATTATGTTGTTTTGTTTGAATACTAAGCTAATAATGGTTTCATTAACTGCTATGCACTTATTTTCACTTGCAATCAATAGCAAAACACTGGTTTAACCTAGTGCTCTGTGAAATCAGAATGTTCAATAGTTTTGAACACTAAAGCAAATACTGGTTTCATTGATTGCTATGCACTTGTTTGCACTTACAATGTCAAAATAATGGTTTTACCTAATGCTCTGTGAAAGCAGAATTTTTTCAGTTTTGAAAACTAAGCCAGATATTGGTTTACCTTACTGTTAATCACTTGTTTTCACTTACAAACAATGCCAAAACTCTGGTATTACTTAATGCTTTCTGAACGTAATGTGTTCTCCAGTTTTGAACACTAAACCTAATACTTCTTTCACTGCCTGCTATGCACTCGTTTTCACATACAATCAATGTAAAATCACCGCTTTTGCCTAATGCTCAATGAATGCAGTGTGTTCTTCAGTTTTGACCACTAAGCTAGATACTGGATTCATTGACTGCTATGTACTTGCTTTCTCTTACAATCAATGTCAAAACCTTGGTTTGACCAAACACTCTGTGATTGCTTTATGTTCTTCAGTTTGGAATAATAAGCCAGATACTTATTTCATTTAATGCAATGCACTTGCTTTCACTTACAATCATAGAGAAAGCACTGGTTTTCCCTAGCTGTCTGTGAAGGCAGAATGTTCTGTTTTGAGTATAAATCCAAACACTGGTTTCATTGAATGCTATGCATTTGCTTTCAATTACAGTCAATATCAAAACACTGGTTTTACTTAATGCTCTGTGATTTCAGTATGTTTTCAGTTTTGAAAACTAAGTTAGATACTGGTGTCTTTTACTGTTATGCAGTTGTTTCACTTACAATAAATGTAAAATCCCTGGTTTTACCTAATGCTCTTTGAAAGCAGTTTGTTCTTAAGTATTGAAAACTAAACTGGATACTGGTTTCATTGACTGCTATACACTTATTTCACTTACAATCAATGTCAAAACACTGGTTTTACCTAACGCTCTGTAACTGAATTATGTTCAATTCTGAAAACTATGCCAGATAATGGTTTCATTGACTGCCTTGCACTTATTTTCAATTGCAGTCAATGTCAAAACACTGGTTATATGTAACAGTTTGTGAATGTACTATGTTCTCCAGCTTTGAATACTAAACAGATACTTGTTTCAATGACTGCTATGCACTTGTTTTCACTTGCTATCAATGTAAAATCACTGGTTTTACGTAATGCACTGTGAGTATACTATATTCTTCAGTTTAGATCACTTAACCTGTTACTGATTTCATTCCCTGCTCTGCACTTGTTTTAAGTTGCAATAAATATCAGAAAAATGCTTTTAACTAATGCTCTGTTAATGCATTATGTTTTCCAGCTTTGAAACAACGTGAGATACTGATTTCATTGACTACTGTGCACATATTTTCACTTACAATCAGTATGCAAACACTGGTTTACTTAACACTCCTTGAATGCATTCAATGTTATTCAATTTTAAACTTTAACCCAAAAACTTGTTTCATTGACTGCTATATACTTGCTTTCTTTTTCAATCAAAATCAAAACCTTGGTTTGGCCCAAACGATCTGTGATTGCAGTATGTTCTTCAATTTTGAATAATAAGCCAGATACTGTTTTTATTGAATGCAATGCACTTGTTTTCACTTAAAATCAATGTCAAAACAATGGTTTACTTACTGCTCTGTGAATGCATTACGTTCTTCAGTTTTGAAAACTAAGCCATATTCAGGTTTCTTTGTTTGGTACACTTTTTACACCTACAATGACAAAACACTGGTTTTACATACCACTCTGTGAATGTATTACCTTCATCAGTCTTAAAAACTAATCCAGATACTGGCTTCATTGATTTCTAACTACTTGTTTTCACTTACAATAAGTGCCAGAAAAATGCTTTTAACTAATACTCTGTGAATGCAGTATGTTCTTCAGCTTTTAAAAACTAAACCAGATACTCATTTCCTTCACTGCTCTGCACATGTTTCACTAACAATCAATATGCAAACACTGATTTACCCAATGCTCTGTAAATGCAATATGCTCTTCAGTTTTGACAACTAAACCAGATACTGGTTGTATTAACTGCAATACACTTGTTTTCACATATGATGTAAAAAAGACTGGTTTTATTCACCACTCTGTGAATGCAGAATATTCCTCAGTTTTGACAACTTATCCAGATCCTGGTTTCATTGACTGCTATTCATTTCTTTTCAATTACAATGTCAAAACACTGGTTTTACCTACCACTCTGTGAATGCAGTATGTTCTTCAGTTTGAAAATTAAGCCAAATACTTGTTTCATTGACTGCTATGCACTTGTTTTCACTTACAATCAACGTCAAAACACTCCTTTTATCTAATGCTCTGTGAATTCAAAATGTCATTCCGTTTTGAATACTAAGGAAGATACTGGATTCATTCACTACTATGCATTTGTTTCTCTTACAATCTATGTCAAAACATTAGTTTTACCTAAAGTTCTGTGAATGCACTGTGTTCCTCAGATTTGAAAGGTAAGCCAGATACTGGTTTCATTGAGTGCTATGCACTTATTTTCACTTACAATAAATGTCAGAAAAATGCTTTTAACTAACACTCTGTGAATGTTGTATGTTCTTCAGCTTTGAAAACTAAGCCAGATACTGATTTCACTTACTGCTAAGCACATGTTTTTACTTACAATCAATATGCAAAAACTGGTTTACCTAATGATCTGTGAATGCAGTATTGTATTCAATTTGAAAATGCAACCAAATTCTGGTCTCCCTGACCACAAGGTACTTGCTTTCTCTTACTATAAAAATCAAAACCTTGGTTTGACCAAACACTCTCTGATTGTAGTACGCTCTTCAGTTTTGAATAATAAGCCAGATACTGGTTTCAATGAATGCAATGCAATTGTTTTCACTTACAATCTTTGCATAAATACTGGTTTTACCTAATAATCTGTGAATGCAGTATGTTCTTCTCTTTTGAATCGAAAGCCAGAAACTGATTTCATTGAATGCTATACACTTGCTTTCACTTAAAATCAATATCAAAACAGTATTTTTACCTAATGCTCTGTGAATGCAGTATGATCTTCAGTTTTGAAAATTAAGCCAGATTAGGGTTTCATTGACTGGTATGCACTTTTTTTCACTTATAATGTCAAAACACTAGTTTAACCTAATGTTACAGGAATGCAGAATATTCTTCATTTTTGAGAACAAAATCAACTACTGGGATCATTGATCGTATACACTTTTCACTTACTGTGTCAAACACTGCTTTTACGTACCATTCTGTGAATGTATTACTGTCTTCAGTTTTAAAAACTAATCCAGATACTGCTTTCATTGAGATTGAAGCACTTGTTTTCACTTACAATTAATGTCAAAACATTGGTTTTACCTAATGTTCTGTGAATGCAGAATGTTCTTCAGTTTTGAAAACAAAGTCTGTTACTGGTTTCTTTGACTGTTATGTTCTTGCTTTAATTTACAACCAATGTCAAAACCCTAGTTTTACCTGACAGTCTGCCAATGCAGTATTTTCTTCAGTTTTGAAAAATAAACTAGATACTCATTTGATTGACTGCTATGCACCTATTTTCACTTACACTCAATGTCAAAACACTGGATTAACCTAATTTTCAGTTATTTAAATATGCTCTTCAGGTTTGGAAAATAAGCCCAATACTTTTTTCTTTGAAAGCTATGCAATTGATTTCACTTACAATGTCAAAACACTGGTTTTACCCAAGGCTCTATGAGTGCAGTATGTACTTCAGTTTTAGAAACTAAGCTAGATACAAGACTAATTGACTGCTATTCACTTGTTTTCACTTACAACCCCTGTCAAGACACTAGTATTCCCTAATGCTCTGTGAATACAGTGTGTTCTCCAGCTTTGAATATTTAAAAAAGATACTTGTTTTAATGACTGCAATGCACTTGTTTTCACTTGCAATCAGTGTCAAATCTCTGGTTTTACCTCATGCTCTGTGAATAATGTGTGTTCTTCAGCTTTGAATACTAAGCCTGATACTGGTTTCATTCACTGCTAGGCACTTGTTTTCACTTACAATAAATGTCAGAAAAATGCTTTTAACTAATGCCCTGTAAATGCAGTATGTTCTTCAGCTTTGAAAACTAAGCCAGATACTCATTTCATTGACTGTTAGCACATGTTTCACTAACAGTCAGCATGGAAACACTGGTTTACTGCTCTTCAGTTTTGACAACTAAACAAGATATTGGTTGTATTGACTGCAATACACTTGTTTTCACACACGATGTGAAAAAGACTGGTTTTACTCACCTCTCTGTGAATGCAGAATGTTCTTCTGTTTAGAAACAAAGCCAGATACTGGTGTCATTGCCTGCTATACATTGTTTTCCTTTAAAATGTCAAAACAGTTGTTTTACATAATGCTCTGTGTATGCTGTATGTTCTTCAGTTTTGCAAATTAAGCCAAATATTGATTTCATTGACTGCTATGCTCTTGCTTTGTCTTACAATCAATGTCATAACTCTGGATGACCTAGTGCTCTGTGTTGGCAGTATGTTCTTCAGTTTGGAAAATTAGACAGATACTGGTTTCATTGACTGCTATGCACTTGTTTTCACTTACAATCAATGTTTAAACACTGGTTTTAACTAATGCTTTGTGAATGCAGTGTATTCTTTGGTTTTGAATACTTAACCAGATACTGGTTTCATTCACTACTATGCTCTTTTTTACTTACAATCAATGGAAAACCCTGTTTTTACTTGATGCTCTGTGAATGCAGTATGTTTTTCCCTTTTGAAGCATAAGCCAGGTACTCATTTCATTGACTGCTGTACACTTATTTTCACTTGTAGTCAATGTCAGAACACTGGTTTTATCTAATACTCTGTGAATTCAGTATTTTCTTCAGTTTTGAAAAGTAAGCCATACACTGGTTTCATTGACTGCTAAACACTTCTTTTCACATACAGCATCAAAATACTGGTTTTACCCACCACTCTTTGAATGCAGAATGTACTTCTGTTTTCAAATGAAGCCTGATACTGGTTTAAATGACTGATATACTCTTGTTTTCAGTTACAATATCAAAACACTTATTTAACATAGTGCTCTGTGAATGCAGTATGTTCTTCAGTTTTGAAAATTAAGCCAAATATTGATTTCATTGACTGCTATGCTCTTGCTTTGTCTTACAATCAATATCATAATCCTGGTTTGACCAAATGATCTATGTTTGCAATATGTTCTTCAGTTTGGATTAATAAGCCAGATACTGTTTTCAATGAATGCAATGCATTTGGTTACACTTACAATCATTGAGAAAGCACTGGTTTTACCTAATGCCCTGTGAATGCAGTATGTTCTGTTTTGAATAGAAAGCCAGAAACTAGTTTCCTTGAATGCTATGCACTTGCTTTCACCCAAAATCATTATCAAAACCCTTGTTTTACCTAATACTCTGTGAATGCAGAATGTTTTTCAGTTTTGAAAACAGCCAGATCCTGGTTTCATTGACTACTATTCATTTCTTTTCACTTACAATATCAAAACACTGGTTTTACCTACTGCTGTGTGAATGCAGTATGTTCTTCAGTTTGGACCGCTCGGTGGTGGTTCCCACCCACTCAGTGGCCTGAGCAGTGGGGGCTGCAGACCAGTCTTCAGTTGCAGGCTGAGCACTCCAATCTTCAGTAGGGAACTGCTGAATGGGCAAGGAGGGCACCTGCACACCTTCAGACCAGTCTGTGACCTTGGAAAACTAAGCCAGATACTTGTTTCATTGATGGCTAAGTACTTGTTTTCACTTACAATCAATGTCAAAACCCTGGTTTTGCCTAATGCATGGTGAAGGCAATATATTCTTTATATTTGAAACATATGCCAGATAATGATTTCATTGACTGCTATGCACTTGTTTACACTTACAATCAATTTCAAAACTCTGGTTATACCCAATGCTCTGTGAATGTGGTGTGTTCTTCAGTTTTGAACATTAAGCCAGATTCTGATTTCATTGACTGCTATGCACATGTTTTCACTTACAATACCAAGCACAGGTTTTACCTAATGCTCTTGCTTTCACTTACAATAAATGTCAAAATCCTAGTCTATCTAATGCTCTGTAATGTAGTTTATACTTCAGTTCTGAAAAATGAGCCAGATACTCTTTTCATTCATTGCTATGCCTTGTTTTCCCCTTACAATCGTGTCAAAACACTGGGTTTACCTAAGCTCTGTCAATTCACTATGCTTTTTAATTTTGGAAACTAAGCTAGAAACTTTTTTTCTTTGAATGCTGTGCACTTGTTTTCGCATACAATATCAAAACATTGGTTTTACCTAAGGCTTAGTGAATGCATTATGTACTCCTGTTTTGAAAACTAAGCCAGATACTGGATTTTTTGACTGCCAGTCACTTGTTTTTACTTAAAATCAATGTGAAAGTACTGATTTTATCAAATGTTCTATGAATACAGTATGTCCTTCTGTTTTGAATTCTAAGGGAGATACTGTGTTCATTGACTGCCATGCCCTTTTTTCACTTACAGACATGTGGAAACACTGGTTTTACCTAATGCTCTGTGAATTCAGTAAGTTCTTCAATTTTGGAAACTAAGCTTGATACTTCACTCTTTGAATGGTAGGCACTTCTTTTCACTTACAATAACAAAACATCATTTTTACATAATGGTCTTGCTTTCACTTAAAATGAATATCAAATCCCAGTTTAGTGAATGCTCTGTGAATGCTGTATACACTTCAGTTCTAAAAAATAAACCAAGACTTGTTTCATCGACAGCTATGCAGTTATTTTCACTTACACTCAGTATCAAAACACAGGTTTTATCTAAGCTCAGTGAATTCATTATGCTACTCAGTTTTGGAAACCAGGCCAGATACTTTTTCTCTGAATGTTATGCACTGTTTTCATTTTCAAATGGCTATACATTGGTTTTACCTAACACTAAGTGAATTCAGTATGTTCTTCTGTTTTGAAAACAAATTGAGACACTGGATTCATAGCCTAGTAGGCACTTCTTTCTCTTACAATAAATGTCAAAACACTGGTTTCCCTAACGCTCTGTGAATGCAGTATGTTCTTCAGTTTTGGATGCTAAGCCAGATACTGGTTTCTTTGACTGCTATGCACTTATTTTCACTTACAATCAGTTCCAAAACACTGGTTTTACAAAATACTCTGTGAATGCAAAATGTTCTTCATTACTGAAAATAAAATTAAATTGGCTTCTTTGATTGCTCTACACTTCTTTTCACTTGCATAGTCAAAACACTGATTTTACCTAAGTTTTGTTGAATGCAAAAAGTTCTTCAGTTTTGAAAACTAGGACAGATATTGGTTTAATTGAATATCAATCACTTGTTTTCACTTACAACCAATGATAAAACACTGGGTTTACCTAAGTCTCTGTGAATTTCATAGGTTCATCAGTTTGAAAACTAAGCCACATACTGGTTTCATTGACTACTATGCTCTTGTTTTCCCTTAGAATCAATGTCTAATCCCTGATTTTACCTATTGTTTCATGGATGCAGTATTTTCTTTAGATTTGGAAATGAATCCAGATAATGGTTTCATTGACTGTTATGCGCTTGTTTTCACTTACAATCAATGTCAAAACACTGGTGTTACTTGACACTCTGTGAATTCAGTGTCTTCTCCAGTTTTGAACACTAAACCACATAATTGTTTAATTGACTGCTATGCACTTGTTTTCACTTACAATCAATGTCAGGTCACTGGTTTTGCCAAACACTTTCTGATCACAGTATGTTCTTCATTTTTGTAAAGTAAGCCAGATACTTGTTGCTTTGAAATCTAAGCACTTGTTTACACTTACAATTAATGTCAAAACACTAATTTTAGCTAATGCTCTATGAATGAAGTATGTTCTTCATATTTGAAACATATGCCAGATATTGGTTTCATTGACTGTGATGCACTTTTTTCACTTACTATCAATGTAAATACACTGGTTTTACCAAATGCTCTGTGAATGCAGTATGCTCTTCAGTTTGTAAAACTAAAGCAGATACTGGTTTCAATGACTGCTATACAATTTTTACACTTACAATATCAAAATACTGATTTTACCTACCACTCTGTGAATGCAGTATGTTCTTCAGTTTTGAATATTCTGCCAGAATCTGGTTTCATTGATTCTCAGCACTTGTCTTCACTTACAGTTAATTTTGAAACACTGATTTTACCTAATCCTCTGTGAACACAGTATGTTCTTGATTGTTGAAAACTGAACCAAAGACTGGTTTCATTGGCTTCTATGCACTGGTTTTTACTTACAAACAATGTCAAAACGGTGGTATTCCTAATGCTCTGTGAATACAGAATGATCTGCAGGTTTAAAAACAAGTCAAATAACTTGTCTCTTTGACTGTTTTACATTTGTTTTAATTTAACATCAATGTCCAAAATTGGTTTTACCTAATGCTCTGAGAATGCAGTATATTCCTATGTTTTGAAAACTAATCCAGACACTGTATTCATTGACTGTTATGCATATGTTTACTCTTACAACCAATTTCAAAATACAGGTTTTACCTAACACTCTGTGAATGCAGTATGTTCTTCAGTTTGAAAACTAAGCCAGATACTCGTTTCATTGACAGCTATGCACTTGTTTTCTCTTACAATCAATGTCAAATCCCTGTTGTTACCTAACACTCTTTGAATGCTGAATGTACTTCAGATTTGCAAAGTAAGCCTGATAGTGATGTCTTTTACTGGTATGCACTTGAATTCACTTACAGTTGATGTCCAATCACTGGTTTTACTGAATGCTGTGTGAATGCAGTATGTTACTCACCTTTGAAAACTAAGCCAGATATTTTACTCTTGAATGCTATCACTTCCTTTCACTTACAATGTCAAAAAGCTGATTTTACCAAACCACTTGTCGAATGCAGAAAGTTCTTCAGTTTTGAAAACTAGGACAGATATTGGGTTAATTGAATTCTAATCACTTGTTTTCAATTGCAACCAATTTCAAAAGACTGGGTTTACCTAACTTGCTGTGAATGCAGTATGTTCAGTATGAAAACTCAGCCAGATACTGGTTTCCTTGACTACTATGCACTTGTTTTCTCTTACAATCAATGTGAATTCCCTGTTTTTATCTAATGCTCTGTTAATGCAGTGTGTTATTCAGTTTTTGAACACTAAAGCAGACACTGGTTTCATTGAATGCTTTCACTTGTTTTCACGTACAACCAATGTGAAAACACTATTTATCCCTAAAGCTCTGTGAATACAGCATGCTCTTCAATTTTGAAAATAAGCCAGATATTTGTTGCTTGTATTTCAAATCACTTGTTTTCACTAAGAATTAGTTTCCAAAAATTGTTTTTACCTAAAGCTCTGTGAATGCAGTATGTTCTTCATATTTGAAACATCTGCCAGATACTGCTTTCCTTGACTGCTGTGCAGTTTTTTTTTCACTTGCAATCAATATCAGTACACTGTTTTTAACAAACACTCTGTGATTTCTCTATATTCTTCATTTATGAAAACTAATCCAGATAGTGTGTTCATTTACTGCTATGCACTTGGTTTTACTTTTAATATCAAAACACAAGTTTACCTAATGTTCTTGCTTTCATTTGCAATCAATGTCAGAACCATAGTTTACCCTAACGTTTGTGAATGCAGTATATACTTCAGTTCTTAAAAATAAGCCAAGACTTGTTTCATTGATTGCTTTGCAGTTATTTTCACTTACGATTAATATCCAAACAGTGGTTTTACACTGTGAATTCAGTATGCTCATCAGTTGGAAACTAAGCCAGATACATTTTTCTTTCAAAGCTATCCAATTTTTTTTTTCATTCACAATGTCAAAACACTGATATTACCTAATGCTCTGTGAATGCAGTAGGTTCTTCGGTGTGGAAAATTGAGCCAGATACTGTTTTAATTGACTGCTAATCACTTGTATTCACTTATAACCAAAATCAAACACGGATTTTGCCTAATGCTCTTCAATGCAATATATTTTTCAACTTTGAAAAGTAATCATTTACTGATTGTGTGATTGCTCTGCACTTGTTTTCCCTTAAATCAATGTCAAAACAACGGTTTTACCTAATGTTTGTGAATGTTTCATGTTCTTCAATTTTGGAAACTAAGCCATATTTTGGATTCTTTGACTGTGTTTTACTGGTTTTCACTTAGACTCAATGTCAAAAAAAAATTTTTAACCTAACACTCTGTGAATGCAGTATGTTCTTCAGTTTTGGACTCTAAGCCAGATACTGGTTTCCATGAATGTTTTGCACTTATTTTCACTTACAATGAATACCAAATCACTGGTTTTACCTAATGCTCTGTGAATGTGGAATGTTCTTCAGTATTGAAGACTAAAGCAGATACTGGCTTCATTGACTGCTATATACTTATTTTCACTTTCCATGTCAAAACAGTGCTTTTACCAAATCCTTCTTGAATACAGAACGTTCTTCTGTTTTGAAAATTAGTACAGATATTGGCTTAATTGAATGCTAATCACTTGTTTCCACTTACAACCAATGTCAAAACACTGGGTTTACCTAACTCTCTGTGAATGTTGCATGTTCATCAGTTTGAAAAATAACACATATACTGGTTTCATTGACTACTAAGCACTTGTTTTCTTTTACAATCAATATCAAATCCCTGGTTTTACAGAATACTCTGTGAATGCAGTATGTTCTTGAGATTTGAAAACTAAGCCAGATACTGGTTTCATTGACTGCTATGCACTTGTTACTATTACAACCAATGTCAAAAGACAGGTTTTTTCTAACACTCTGTGAATGCAGTATGTTCTTCAGCTTTGAAAACTAAGCCAGATACTTTATGCTTTGAATAATATGCACCTCTTTTCACTTACAATGTCAAAAAGCTGATTTTACCTAATGCTCATTGAATGTAGAAAGTTCTTCAGTTTTGACAACTAGGAGAGATATTGATTTAATTGAATGCTAATCACTTGTTTTCAATTACGACCAATGTCAAAACACTGGATTTAACTAACTCTCTGTGAATGCAGTATGTTCTTCGGTATGAAAACTAAGCCAGTTACTAGTTTCCTTGGCTACTATGTACTTGTTTTCTCTTACAATCAATGTGAATTCCCTGGTTTGATCTAAAGCTCTGTAAATGCATTGTGTTCTTCAGTTTTCAACACTAAGCCAGATACTGGTTTAATTGAATGTTTTTCACTTGTTTTCATTTACAGTAAATGTCAAAGAATGATTCATACCTAAAGATCTGTGAATAGAGGATGTCCTTCAATTTTGAAAAGTAATCCAGATATTCACTGCTTTGATTTTGAAGCAATTGTTTTCACTAACAATTTATTTCAAAAATTGATTTTACCTAATGCTCTGTGAATGCAGTATGTTCTTCATATTTGAAACATGTGCCAGATACTGGTTTCATTAACATCTATGCACTTTTTTCTTCACTTACAATCAATATCAATACACTGGTTTTACCAAATGCTCTGTGATTGGAGTATATTCCTTAGTTATGAAAACTAATCCAGATACTGGGTTCATAGATGGCTATACACTTGATTTCACTTACAATGAATGTTAAAAACACTGGTTTTACTTTATGCTCTGTGAATGCAGAATGTGTTTTAATTTTGATAACTAAGACAGATATTGGTTTCATTTATTGGTACGCTTTTGGTACCACTTTAAATCATTTTCAAAACACCTGTTTTACCTAAAAGTCTGTGAATGCAGAATGTTCTTCAGTTTTGGAAACTATGCCAGATACTGTTTTCTTTGATTGCTATGATCTTGCTTTCATTTACAATCAGTGTCAACACCCTACTTTAACCTAGGGCTCTATGAATACAATATGTTCTTCATTTTTTAAAAATAAGCCAGATATCTGTTTGTTTGCCTCCTATGAGAGTGTTTTCACTTACAATCAGTGTCAAACCACTGGTTTTGCCTAATGATCTGTGAATTCAGTATGCACTTCTGTTTTGGAAATTATGCCAGATACTTTTTTCTTTGAAACCTATGCACTTGTATTCACTTACAATGTCAAAACACTTTTACCTAATGCTCTGTGAATGCAGTGTGGACTTCAATTTTGAACACAAAGCGAGATTATGGTTCCATTGACTTCAGTGCAATTGTTTTCACTTTCAATATCAAACACAGGATTTACTTAATGCACTTGCTTTCACTAACAATGAATATCAGAACTGTAGTTTACCCTAAGGTCTGTGAAAGCAGTATATACTTCAGTTCTAAAAAAATAAGCCAAGACTTGTTTCATTGACTGCTTTCAGTTATTTTCACTTACATGCAATATCAAAAGAGTGGTTTTACACTGTGAATTCACTATGGTCATCAGTTTGCAAACTAAGTCACATACTTTTTTATTTCAATGCTTTGCACTTGATTTCACTTACAATGTCAAAACACTGGTTTTACCTAATGCTCTATGAATTCAGTATGTTCTTCAGTTTGGAAAACAAAGCTAGATACTGTTTTAATTGACTGCTAATCACTTGTATTCACTTATAACTAATGTCAAAACACTGATATTGCCCAATGCTGTGTATGCAGTATGTTCTTCAATTTTGAAAAGTAAAAAGTTACTGGTTGCATCACTGTTCTGCACTTGTTTTCACTTAAATCAATGTCAAAACAATGGTTTGACATATGTTTGTAAATGTTCCACGATTTTCATTTAGGAAACTAAGCCATATACTGGATTCTTTGACTGCGCTGCACTGGTTTTCACATACATTCAATGTCAAAATACTCATTTTATCTTACGTTCTGTGAATGCAGGATGTTCTTCCATTTTGAACACTAAGCAGGATACTGGATTCATTGACTGCTATGCACTTGTTTTCTTTTACACTCAATGTGAAAATCCTGTTTAACTTAATGCTCTGCAAGTGCAGTATGTTCTTCAGTTTTGACAACTAAGCAGGATACTGGTTTCATTGATTTTAAGCACTTGTTTTCACTTAAGATTAACCTCAAAACACTGATTTTCCCTAACTCTCTGTGAACACAGTATGTTCTTGATTTTTGAAAACTAAACCAGAGTCTGGTTTCATTGTCTGCTTTGCACTTGTTTTTGCATACAAACAATGTCAAAATGCTTGTATACCTAATGCTCTGTGAATACAGAAAGATCTTCAGTTTTAAAAAATAAGTCAGATACTGGTCTCTTTGACTGAATGCTCTTGTTTTCATCTACCATCTATGTCCAAAATTCGTTTTACCTATTGCTCTGTGAATCCAGTATGTTCCTCTGCTTTGGAAATTAATCCAGATACTGGATTCATTGAGTGCTATATACTTGTTTCTCTTACAACCAATGTCAAAAGACAGGATTTACCTAACACTCTGTGAATGCAGTATGTTCTTCAGCTTGAAAATTAAGCCAGATACTCATTTCATTGACAGCTATGCACTTGTTTTCTCTTACAATCAATGTTGAATCCCTGGTGTTACCTAACGCTCTGTGAATGCTGTATGCACTTCAGATTTGAAAACTAAACCAGGTAATGGTGTCTTTAATTGCTACACCCTTGATTCC
>JAQZBX010016160.1:0-36786 GCA_029593785.1 Cabassous unicinctus | reverse complement strand
AGTATAATCAAAATGATGTAACATTGCACAAAGTCAGTCAATTAGAGAAAACAAATTGTGACGCACCAATTGTTGGTGTGGTTGTGGAGCAAAACTCATGCTTTTCTAATACCGATTTGTGGCTTAATTCATGCAGATGCTTTGGAAAATCATTGATTTCCTATCTCATCTACACAAAAACTGTTGTAATTTTGTTAAAGTTAGTAAGGTAAATGGTAGTCTCAAGGGGATCAAGTTTTATCCTCTATCCTTTCAGAGTTCCCTGACAGCAGGTACCAGAAAAATAACAATGGCAGAGAGTGAAGGGCAATGGCTACAGCAAGAGGTGGTCCTGTCTGGGTGTTGTCAGGGGCTGAGGTCCATATGGGTGTGCACTCTCAGCACCATGCCCTATGACATGGGGATGGTGAATTCCTTTGGGTGTATGTACCTGGAGTTACTGGGACCTTCTGGCTCCAAAATTAAAGAGCACAGAGAGAGATGAGCTGCCTAAAACTGACTCCATCCAATTGAAAAACTGTCCAGGAAGGAGAGGTGTCCACACCACCTGGCTGCTCCTTTGTGGGAGTCACTGTCTCCTTCTATGGAAGCCTGGGAGCTGCACAGACCTGGGAGAAAACAGTCTGTGCCACCTTGGGAGTCTCAGTGGGAAAACAGCTATTCTGCCTCCACCCCCAAACAAACTGATATGGTCGTCATTATGGTCATCTCAATGCATGACATAGGGACTATTCCTTGTGGCCCTTCATATGAAACTTGAAATGGGTCAGCACACACAAGATTTTTATCTGGACACTCCACTGGGGTGTCTCCAAGGCACAAAGGGCACAAAAGCCCTATGGTAAGGTTACAGGTCAATGGGAGAATGCGGGAAATTTTATTCTTATGTCTTTTACAAACAAGTGTAATGTGATCCCTGTAACTGCTGTCACCAAAAGAAGAGTAAAATAGAATAATGTTCTATGATTTTGGTCTGAAGCCACCACCACTGAGACACTTTCCAAGCCCAATTATGGGAGTTCCCTGATGGCCTCTATAAACCTCTATTGTACGATTCGAATTACTGAATGCATTATTGGTATTAATATATTCTATGTGCACCCTTGCTAGCCTTAATCACCAAACACTGAAGGGAATTGTGGAAGTTAGGGTCACTCTAGTAGGGCATATGAGTGACCACGAACCTCACTGATTCATGGGCTTGGCCATATTGTCTGACCATTGGCAAGCATTTGGCAAGAATATAAAATTGGCTTTCCTATGGAGATGAGACATATGAAAAAAAAAATCATCTCTTCTCCTAATATGCCTTTTGTTACCCATGCAAATATTCCCCAGGAAGGCCCCTTCCTGAAGAGGGGTACTGTAACCCCAAGCAGACCTTGTTTCTCAGTTATATGGGGAAACTGATTAGTTCAGTGTCATCAGATGTATTGTTGATCACCTACTGGATCCACCAGATGGCACTACATGGCAATTTAGATAAAATCCTGGACTGGAACTGTATACACAGGCTGCCACTGTCCTTAGAAAATACTGAAACAGAATGAAAAAATTTCCCCACCTGAGAGACCTTAGCCAAGGATAAAAATACTGCTCTGGAACATTTCTGTGCCAAATGAGCAGGGGTATCTGAGCAGGTAGACAGTTGGGCCTTTCATTCCATCCAGAGTAACTTGAAGGATTCTGGTCATAGATGACACATTCTCCAGGTTTGATTTAACTATTTCCATTTGCTTCACTGACTCATGCTACATCAAGACCACTTATATCCTGTTTGACTTTACTGCATATATTTCCTTTGATAGAGCCCTAGGTTTGTGACCCAAGTTGCTTATCAGTGGCTCAAAGATGGGGCATTCCATTGACTCTCCATCCTCCATATCATCCTCAAACCACAGGGTGATTGAATGCTTTAATGAAAAGTTGAAGGTTTGGCTTAAGCAATTGATAGTTGGGGACAAAGTAAGAAAAGTCTGGATTACACATTTTAGGTGGTCACTCTGGGATTTCAAAGCAGCAATTCCCCAAATGTGAAATTCTCATTTGCATTGTTTATTTGTTCAGATTTACTGGCCCCTCTTTCAATTGTACACCTTTCTTTAGAGTTATTGACAACATCATCCTTGTGGGGTGCCCTGAAAGTGACTTCTATTACATCCAAACCATACAAAAGACTAATAAATGAGAAATTTTAATTTATATTAAAGAGTAAGGATGGAAATTTTTTTAACTTTACTGTAATTATTTTTTTCTAATTCTTCATTTTGTCCTGATCAATTCTTAAATTTTTTTTTTGGTTTATTTAGATAAAAATGATTTAATGTAAAAATATTTTTATTCTTGTTGCATACAACTCTTCTGGAAGAATATCTAGAACAGAAGAGTAGGGAATAATACATACATAAATTTTGATTATTAAATGGGATACACTGAGAAGATAAAAACTACCTGGCACACAGAAGGCCTCGGGGGAGAGGGTACATATTCAAGAGATCTGTGTTTTCCTTCTCCGGAAGAGAAATATGCAGTGTTGTCTTCCAAGATGAAGTAAGTAGATTGAGTTCAATGAAATGCTGACCTACGTTCACACATAGCAGTGCTAACTACAATACAACAGAGAGGGCCTAAACCCCTGTACTTTTCAAGCAGAACACCTCCATATACTTCCAGACTCAGGAGGCAATTGAATAGATATCATGAACAAATAAAACTCTGTGAAACTTGGGCATGCAATCCTTCTAAACCAAGGGCTATAATAAAAGAGTGGGAATTGACTGGGAAGCCTATAGCAAAAGGCCATAGAGTAGGAGATCATATTGAAAGTCTTATTAAATTAATATATATCTCAGTTGTGGTGCCCTAACATTGCAAATTCTTTGTTTTGAGGGGGAACACATGTGCTTCTCAGATTGAACTTCTTCTATATGTACTCTACCATGATACTTTCACAACTCTGGGAGGCTTTGAAGTAAGTTTCAACTTATTAGTCAGAGTTGGACTGTAACTAAATTAATGTCTTGGTCCACACATTGTCCCTGGCTCGTTCTCTGAGACTTCCAAATGATAGTTAGCACTGACATACATGCACTCCAGTATGCTCACAGGGTCCACTCTCTCCCTCTGGAACCCACAATGCAGAGCAAGCACACTCCACACTTTGTTGTAAAAGGGTGATATTTAAGCCAGAAAGGATGTCAGGGTTTCTTCTAAGTCTTTTTTTTAAATCATTTTCTTTTTCTTCCCCACACTTTCTTTATTATTTTGATATTTGACTACTAATAAACAACATAACTGAGTGAAACAGAAGAAAGAAAATATATGCTCTACAATTTTCTTTTTTTTTCTTTTTAAAGAAGCTTTAGATTACATAAATGTTACATAAAAATGTAGGGAATTCACATATTCCCCACCCCTTCTTCCTCCCACACTGTCCCACATTAACAATATCTTTCATTAGTATAGTACATTTGTTAAAATTGGTGAACACATATTGAAGCATTGCTACTAACCATGGACTATAGATTACATTATAGTTTACACTCTGCCCCACACAATTTTATTAGTATGACAAAATGAATAATGGCCTGATTTTTCTTAATTAAGTACTTGTCCAGTTAATGTAGATCTTTAACTGTTTTCCATAGTTTGGAGAAAGGTTACTATCTTAAATATTCCTTTGCCAACTTTGTCCCAGGAGAATTGAAGAATATAACAAATGATGGATAGGATGCAGAAAAATAGGAACACTCATTCCTTGTTGGTAGGAATGTAAAATGTGCAGCCGTTGTGGAAGACAGTTTGTCAGTTCCTCAGAAAGATAAATAGAGAATTATCTTATGACCCTGCATTCCCAATTCTAGGTATGTACTCAAATTTGAAAGCAGGGGCATGACCAAATATTTGCACACCAATGTTTATAGGAGCATTGTACACAATCACCAAAAGATAGAGGCACCAATGAATGGATAAATAAAATATGGTATAACCATACAATGGAATATTACTTAGTCATACAAAGGAATGAAGTTCTGTAGCATGCAATAACATGGATGAACCCTGGAGACACCATATAGAGTGAAATAAGCCAGACACAAAAGCTCAAATATTATATGACATCATTGATTTAAAATAATTAAAATAAGCAAACTCATGCACAGAATCAGAATACAGAATAAAGTTTACGAGGGAACAGGGTGGAGAAAGGAAATGAGGTGTTAATTCTTACATTGTAAAGAGTTTCCTTTTGGTTAATTGTAAGTTTTGGTAATGAAAGATGGTGATGTTAGCACAACATGGTGAAAATAATTAACAGCATTGAATTATGTATGTGAATATGGTTAAAAGAGAAAATTTAGGTTGTTTATACAGTAATAGAATTTTTTTAA
Source organism: Cabassous unicinctus (assembly GCA_029593785.1). Taxonomy (NCBI): domain Eukaryota; kingdom Metazoa; phylum Chordata; class Mammalia; order Cingulata; family Chlamyphoridae; genus Cabassous; species Cabassous unicinctus. The sequence continues at coordinate 32,398 of JAQZBX010016160.1, read as the reverse complement.
AAAAGTCAATGTAACTGTACTACACAATGAACTCTAAATTAAATCATGGAATATAGTTAATAAAGCTATCATAAAAATGTGGTTTTATCAATTTTAATAACTGTAACACATTAATGAAATGTGTTAATAATAGGGCAGTTTGTGGGATCTCTGTATTTTATGCATGATTATTCTGCAAACCTATAACTTCTAAATAAAAAATATAAAGAGGATAAAAATCAAATTTTGAGTAAAATAAAGAATGTGATCAATACAAAAAAGTATAATTAAAGACAAACATGAATTAAAGAAAACATGCATTTTTTTTATTAACAAGGAGAGGTAATAATTGATTTCTAATATTCTGGGACATTTATGGGCTGAATAACTTCAAGTAAATACATATGAAGAAAATTTGTTTAAATTCTACAGAGAAAGTCATGGTAACACAAGAGTAGAGAGAAGCTTTAACTCATGTTTTTGAATATTATAGTAAAGCAGCTGGAACATAGAGGATCTGATTAATAAAATTTTAAAAAGTTTCCTGAATAAAAATTGACCACAAAGCATTGATAGAAAGTGAGATTGTGAATGAGAAAGAACATAAATAAATCTATTTTAAATGACCACAAATATACAGACAATTAATTTGACATTTTAATACCTCTAATTATTACATTCAAAGAGATAAAAGATAATTTTGCATCTGTATTGAGCTATGAGAACAATACATTAAAGACTAAAGAGAGATAGAGTACTATGGGGGACTATCTATGTGTATATACATAACTTCAAGCATTAAATGTTCACTACATATATTTTAGTTTTGAAAATATAGACAATATTTTCCAGAACAATACACAAATTTCACAAATATTGACTTGAGTATGCAAACGTAGAATACAGATTTTTATAGCTCAGTGTCACTGGTAAATAATAAAAGAGATACAGGCAACAAAACTGGAGGCATTATGCAGAAATGATTCAAATATTCAAATTTAAAAACATATGAATTATAAATTGAAACTTTATCAAATTTTATTTTATATGTATATATGAATTGAGGAAAACCTTGCTTGGAGTCACAACATATGTTGAACATTCTACTTAGAGAGTTTAAAAAGCCTTTGCTCCACAGACAATGACTGAGGAGGTTTTGTTAAGTGTGGACATCCTGGTGTAGTCAATGGCTGTGAGAAGACTTTTAAGAGTTTCTTTATGTGCAAAGGGACATAAGAGAGCAATCAATTCCTAAATTGTAAATAAAAGTGGAATTGCTAACTGTGCCATGCAAGTGGATAAGGCTTTATCAGGGGCTTCCATGGAATCCTTCCTAATCAGCATATAAATATATTAATATATAAAATAAACAACAAGTCTGAAGTTATTAAGCCCATGCATGCACTTATAGCGCATACCACAAATTCAAGAAATCAAGTACCTGAAGATGAGGTCCTCATAATTTGAGACACATCATAGAAATATTGATGAATCACATTAGAATCTGAAGGGGAGCCTGAATATGTTGTCTTGTGGATAATGGAATAGAACAACCCACTTGTCCAGGAATCACCAGCCGCCTGTGTGCACAGAAATAGGGTGATGGTGATCCCATAGTGCAGAGGGTGGCAAACGGCAACATAGAGATCATAGGACATGAACATAAGGAAGGCCTGCTCTGTAATTCCAAAGAAGGTAAACATGAAAATGTGAGTGGCATTTGCCAGAGAGACATTTATTCCAAGCCAGAGAACTCACAATCATTTTAGGATCAGTAACTGAAATGCACAATAAATCTATGAAGGATTAATTGCCTGTAAAGAAATACATTGGAGAGCGGAAATGTGGGTCAGTCACAACAGTAGCAGAAGATTCCCAATGAGGGTTCCCATATAAATCACTAAAGAAAAACAGAACTTGCCTAATATTCAAATCTGGTAGCTGAGATATACAAGAGGAAAAATTCTGTGGTGGTGGTGATGTTGGCCTGTGAATTTATATGCTGCAGTCCCCATGGGAGTCATTACAATTTTGGAAGATATACTAAAAACAAAAATGGAAACAATCAACAATATTGAAAAGTAATATGCAAACACTGGTATTAGTCTAAGTCTTCTAACCTGGAAATTAGGATAGAGGATATCGACAAATGTAAGTCTTTTAAAATCAATAAAAGAAATATATATATATATATATATTTAGTTTTCTTCCTCAACTATGCTTATATTTAATAACTTCACCATTCAGGATTTAAAAAATCTAAGCAAATGAATGTATTTAAAATGAGATCAAGGTACAAAAAATCTCCAATTTCAGTTTTAGAAATCCTAGAATTGAGGAAATATAAGTATAAAATTTTAGATTTGTATTTCATGAAGATTTTATTTATATATGATTCATTTGTCTTAACAAATATATTTTACATTTTTCATGACCATTTTAATAATAATAGTGATGACTTAGTTAAGTTAGTTATACCATATGAAATTCTAGTGTTTTGCAAAGTATTTTGAGCAAATTGCTTTTCTATAATATGCCTTCAATTCAGTGTGGCTTCTTCTAATATCATTGGGCAAAGTAGATAAAATAATTTATATTTGTTTTATCAAAATAATGCATTAAAACTTGATCAATCAAGTCTCCTTCTCATCTTCATTCTCTTCAATTGTTATTATTTTCTCATTTTGTCAATATTCTCCTGATTCACTGTTAAATTTACTATACATCTTTTCCTTCAAAATGTACCATGATTTTTTAAATAGTCTTTTAAGTTTTTAAAAGACACTTAGGTTTCATAAATGATACATAAAAAATATAAGGGATTCCCATATGCCCCACTTGCATCCCCTCCCACATTTTCTCACATTGACAATATCCTTCATTAGTGTGGTACATTTGTTAAAATTGATGAACACATTTTGGAACATTGCCACCAAGTGTGGATTATAGTTTACATTGCAGATTACAGTCTTTCCCGCACAATTTTGTAAATTATGCCAAGATATATAATGGCTTGTATCTGTTTTGCAATGTTATTCAGGACAATTCCCAAGTCCCAAAAATGCCCACATATTCCACTTGTTTTTCCCCTCTCATTCCCTTCAGAACCTCCAGTGACCACTGCCTCCACATCAATGATAAAAGTTCTTCCATTGCTAGAATTATAGTAAGTCTAAAGTAGAATATCAGTAAGTCTATTCTAGTCCATTGTTCATTCCCCAATCCTGAGGATTCTAGGAGGGTGATGCCCACTCTGCCAATAATTGAGAGGGGGCTTAGAACCATGGGGCAGATGGATGGGACTATCTTGCTTGCAGTTGCAGACTCTCTCTGTTCCTTGGAATGGTTATTGTCCATCATCTTCTTGTTAATTTTTCTGGGTGAGTCCAATGAACTGGAGAGGCAGTGTTGCAGTTCTGTTGAGATTCAGGGCCCAGCTAGCGCATGGACAGTTCAAAGATTTAAGTCTCTTGGACATACACCTACCAACTCTAGCACTAACTATAGGTTCAAATAGAAGGGGCAGAAGAGCCATGTGTAGGGAAAACAAAACTGAGACCAACTCTGTCACACTGGGGAGCATAAATTCCCAAGAAGGCCCACTGACAGAGCACCAAACTCCTGAGCTGTCTGCCCTGTCTATAGTGTCTGGATGTCCCGGCTATTTGAGGCAATATTTACTTTGGAACCAATGAGATCCTGCTGAGATATGCATAAATGACACCTCTGGAATCATCTCCTAACTCAGTTTGAAGTCTCTTAGCCATATTACCTCATTTGTCTTTACCCTTTCCCTCTTTTGGTCAATGTAATTTTCCAGTTGCATTGCTAGTTGGTGCTTGGTAGTAATCCCTCAGTGCCAGGGAGGCTCAGCCCTGGGAGTTATGTCTCACACTGGAGGAAGGTAATACATATATATACTGAGTTCAGATTAAAGAAAGGCCACATTTGAACAACAAAGAAGCTTTCAGGCAGTAAAGCTTAGGAAACCTATGAAACTAGGCTTAGATTCAATTTCAAAAGAAAAGGTTGATAAGTACAGTCATCAATATCAAGGGCCTGTCAATGTGCACCAATGAATAGCCTTGGCCACCAGAGAGATTTATAGGTATTCTGTTTCTTATTATTAGAACCACTGACTAGAGTGGATTTACTTGTTATTTTAGTTGTTATCTTGTTAACTAAGTGATTTGTAATATTGGTATAACCAGATACTTACCATTCACCTCCTTTATGGCCAATTTGCAATTGCACGAGATAGCTTTAATTTGTTCTCAAGGATTTCCAAGGCATCATTTGTGTGTTTCCTACTAATGATCACTAAAATTAACCCTGCAACATAATATATGCTGTAAGTGGAACAAAGTAAGCAAAGAGAACAGGAGGAAGTAGCATCAGACCCTAGAAAGAAGCAAGAGGGCAACAGCCCACTCTTCAGATAAAGAAGATAATTAGCAGTGGTCACACTCCACCTGAGTACCACCTTACAGCAGACCCTACCCAAATTAGATTAAAAAATTCCTTACTGTCCAACTTGGGAAGATAGTTTTGAGCTTTAACTCCTGTGTCCTTCGCACCTTGTAAGAAAATTATTTCTCTCTTTGAAATAATTTTCAATTCTGGTGTCACAGAATTGGCTTTGTACACACTGGACAATGAGGTCACTTTGTTCAACAACAGTTTGGTGACTCCAAATAATTTGAAAGTCTGTGAGTTTTTTTGTGAGTCTGACTGACTGAACATTGGAACCCTAGCTGGATGGGTCAGCACAGCAAACCAGCCTGTGTGGCCACCAAGACTTTCTTGTCTAGAAAATCCTCTAAGCAGAAGGATTTTGCCTGCCCCATTGTTGCTCCAGGCTCATTGTCATGTATGAAACTTCAAAGAGGAAAAGAGTGCCAGATCAGACACCTGATTGGGTGAGAAGGTCATCAAGGCAAAAGTAGGATGGTGAAAGAACTCCCTGGAAGTTAGCAATGTAGGAAGCTTCAGGGCTTATTCACCTTCCAAAAACAACTATTGGACAGGCAGAAACTATCTAAGACAATTATTCTAGGGATCCAAAGTAAAGGGAAGTATTATGTAGCATCCATGGAAGAGTAGGACAAAGGGATTGAGAAACTGCAATGAAGATAAGGCCCTTTGGAACTAGTCTGTTCCCCATTTGTTAGTTCCTTGCCTTGGTTTGGCTGAGAAATATTGAAGAAAGAAGTATTAAAGTAGAGCCTTAACAGAAATCTAATCAACAACAAAATCCTAGATAAAAGAGAGGAACTGACATTCTGAATAAACTCATCAAGATAGCCAGGTACCCAGATAGACAAAACATTATAAAGAGAGCTAACAAACATGATGATATGGCCCAGGCAAAGGAACAAATTAAAAAGTCAAAGGAGATAGAGAATTTGAAATAACTAAACAAAAATGTTCAAACAAATATCCTAAATCAAATCAGGAGATTAAAGAAAGTATGACTAAAGAGATAAAGGATACTTAAAAGACACTAGTGGGCATAAAGAAAAATCTGAAAGCATGTAGGGAAAATAACAGAATTTATATGAATAACAGGCACAATAGATAATATTAAAATACACTAGAGATATACAAGAGCAGATTTGAACAGGTAGAAGAAAGGATCAGCAAGCTAGAAGACAGGGCATATTAAATGAAAGAGTCAAAAGAAGAGCTTGAGAAAACAATGGACAAAATGAGTAGGGATTCAGAATTTAATGACAGCATGAAGTACAAAATTATATGCAAAATGCATGTCCTAGAAGGAGAAGTGTAGCAAAAGTAGTCAGATCAGAAAGAATATTTGAAGAAATTATGGCAGAAAATTTCCTATCTATTATGAAAGGCATAAATATACGTATCCAAAAACTACAAGGTACTCCAAACAGAATAAATCCTAATAGACCTACACAAAGACATATTAATCAAAATTTCAAATGCCAAAACTAAGGAAAGAATTCTGAAAGTAACAAGAGAGAAGCAATTCATCACATACAGGATAACTGCAAAAAGACGAAGTGTCAATCTCTCATCAGAAACTATAGAGGCTAGAAGGCAGTGTTATGATATATTTAAAATACTGAAAGAGGAAAACTGATAGTCAAGAGATCTTTTTAATTGTTTATGTTAATCACTTCTACAAAATCACATCATTTACTAGACCTGCTCCTATATATTTTTTTATTATAATCAATTTTACTGAAACAGTCATCAACCATACAACCCACCTAAAGTGTATAAACAATGGCACTTAGTATAATCCCAGAGTTGTGCGTTTATCACTTCAATCAAAATTAGAGCATTTTCATTACTCAAAAAAGGGATAAAAAAAACAAAAACTAAAACAAACACAAAAAAACATTACCACTTAATAGTCACCTCTCAATATCTGAATCCTTCTTCTGCCGTAAAGTTAATCTATTAATTTTTCATTAATGTATTAGTATTTACTTTCTGTATAGATGGAGTCACACAATATGTAGTACTTTTTGGCTAGCTTCTTTCACTTAGCATACTTCCATTTTTTACCACTGATGGATGAATATTCTTATATTAATATAAACTTTTGTCCATAGTTTGATTTGCTTGTATTTTGCCAAATATCATCCAGATATTAACCTCTTATAAAATTAAAGTACATTCGTTTTGTTTCTGAGAAAAATATTCTCATAGATATACTATTATACATACTCTTTTTCAAAAGAGGGTCTACTATGACAGTTCCATGCTACATTTTTTAGCTTTCCTTATATTGATACTCATGATGACCTCAGACTTTCCCTTTCATTCACTATCATACTCATATATTAGTGATGCTAATTACAAACCCTATTATGTGCTTTCAAAATTTCTATTCATTTCCAAAAATTTACAACCTTTTTTATTAGCAATTCTGCACATACTAAATCTAAGGTCTCCATTCTCTATACTCATTTTATTTTTTGGTGATTTATGTTATATCTATTATCTCCATAATTTTGCTCATTATATTTATTTCATAATGGTGAAATCCTACAATATTTCTCCTTTATTTCTGACTTGCTTCACTCAAATAAGGTTCTGCAGTTTCATCCATGTTTTCATATGATTTATGATAGCATTTATTTTCACAGAGGAATGATACCCCATCATGTGTATATTCCACAATGTGTTTATCCATTCTTCAATTGATGGACATCTGGACTTTTTCCATCTTTTGTCAATTGTGAATAATGTCACAGCAAATATCAATGTGCAGATGTTTGCATCCGTGATCTCAGGTTTTCTGTGTATATACCTAGTAGTGGTATTTCTAGATCACATGGCAGACCAATATTTAGCTTCCTTACAAAAACACAAAATGCGTTTCCACAATGGCTGCCCATTTGACATTCCCTCCAACAGTGAATAAGTATTCTTATTTCTCCATATCTTCTCTTACACTTGTATTTTCTTTTAAAATAGTGGACATTCTAGTAGGTATGAAATAGATAATAAGCCCTTGTCAGATGTGTTATTTCCAATTATTTTATCCCACTGAGTAGACTGCTTTTTACCCTCTTCACAAAGTCTTTTGAGGTGAAAAGTGTTTAATTGTGAGGATATTATATTTAGTTATTTTCTTTCTTTCATTGCACATGGCTTTAAGTGTATACTTTAAGTGATAGAGAGTGAGATTATGATCCTCTTTCATTCTTTTGATTATTGATATAAAGTTCTCCCATGACGATTTGTTGAAGGGACTGTTATGTTGCAATAAAGTGGACTTGGCTGACTTATTAAATTCATTTGACCATAGAGATGAGAGTCCATTCTATTCCATTGATCAATGTGTCTATCATTATGCCAATACCACGCTGTTTTGACCACTGTAGCACTGTAATATGTTTCAAAGTTAGGAAGTGTGAATCCTCCAACTTCACTCTTCACTTTTTGTGTTTTTTTACTACTTAGGACCATTTTCCCTCTCAAAAATTTTGACAATTGACTTCTCTGTTTATTTAAATTAGCTGTTGGAAAGTTGATTGGGATTGCATTGTATCTATAAATCACTTTAGGGAGAATTGACATTATCATGACACTTAATCTTCCAAAACATAAACAAAAATTATCCTTCCATTTGTTTAGGTTTTCTTTGATATCTTTTAGTGGTACTTTGTAGTTTTCTGAAAAGTGTTCTTTTATATATTTGGTTAAATTTATTCCTACATACTTGAGTCTTTTGCTGATATTGCAAATGGACATTTTTTCTTAATATCTTCCTCATATTTTTTATTACCTGGTGTAAAGAAACTCTACTGATTTTTGCATGTTGATCTTTTATCCTGCCACTTTACTGAACTAATTTATTAGCTCTGGTATCTTTGTCAGAGATATTTCAGAATTTTCTAAATATAGGATCAGGTCACCTAAGAATAGTGAGAGTTTCACTTCCTCTTTTTTTCATTGTTGGTGCCTTTTATTTCTTTTTCTTGCCTAAACTCACTAAGTAGAACTCTGCACAATGCTGAATAACAGGGGTAACAGTGGACATCTTTCTCTTGTTCTTGACATTAGAAGGAAAGTTTTCAACTTTTCCCCATTGGGTATGATGTTGGCTGTTTTTCATATATGTCCTTTATTATGTTGAGGAACTTTCTCTCTATTCTTACCTTTTGGCATATTTTTATCAAGAATGGATGATGGACTTTGTCAAATGCTTTTTCTTCGTCAGTCAAGATGGCCATGTGTTTTTTTCCTTTGATTTGTTAATGCGGTATATTTGATTTTCTTGTGTTGAAATCCCTTTCAATACCCACCCCCACCAAAAAAAAAAAAAACCCAATTGATCATGTTGAATAATTATTTAAATATGATGTTGGATTCTATCTGCAAATATTTTCTTGTGAAATTTTTCAACTATGTTCCTTAGAGGAATTAGTATGTAATTTTCTTTACTTGTATTTAATGAACTTTGGTGTTAGGGTGATATTGGCTTAATGAAATGTGTTGGGTCAATTTCCATCCTCTTCAATTTTTGGAAGAGTTTAAACAGAATTAGCAATATTTCTTCTTGAAATGTTTTGTAGAATTCACCTGTGAAGCCATCTGGTCCTGGAATTTACCCTTTTAGAAGATTTTTGATGACTGATTCAATTTCTTTATTTGTGATGTTTTGTTGATATCATATTTCTTGTACAGTCAACAAAGATTGTTAGTGTATTTCTGGTAATTTATTCATTTCAACTTGGTTGTCTAATATATTGCCATACAGGATATAAAAATATCCTCTTATGCTTATTTTTACTTCTATGGTGTCAGTCATAACACTCTCCCTTTCATTCTGTATTTTATTTATCTACATCAACTCTCATTTTCTTTGTTAGATAGTATAGCTAAGGATTTATTCATTTACTGATCTTCACAAAGAACCATTTTTTAACAAATCAATTTTATTGATAAATATTGAAAAAGCATAAATCCATCTAAACTGTAAAACCACTGGTATTTAGTGTAATCACACATATGGGCATTCATCATTTCAATCATTCATAAAGCACTTTTGTTATTCCAATAATAATATAATAAAAACAAATAAATAAACAAAACTCATCACCTCTCAATCTCTCTATTCTTCCCCTGTCATACATAGCTGCCATTCTTTTTCCTTCTCTCAAGTTTAATTGTATTTATATTTTGTAAAATCAATCATATATATGCACTATCACCCATAGTTGTGTTTTTTATTTTTTTTAATTTTTATTTTTTAATAAATATTTTTTGAAGATACTTAGATTACATAATTGTTACACAAGAAATATTGGGATTCCGATATGCCCCAATCACCAGACCTACCACAACCTCTCACATAAACAGCATCCTTCATTAGTGTGGCACATTCATTGCAAATGATAAACACATCCTGGGGCATTGCCATTGAGCATGGACCATAGTTCACATTGTATGCACACAGGTGGAGGACGAGTGGCCCTCCCAGCATCTCTTCCTGCCTCCTGCCAGACCAGGCTGTGGCCGTCAAGGTCAAGGATAGTCCGAGGGCAGCAGCTTACAGGGAGAGGCATGAAGTAAAGCTCTAGTTGGGAGAGGGGTGTCACAAAGGCTTCCTGGTGCTATCGTTCTCCTGCGAAGACTAGCCCTTCTCTTCCTATCCCACTGCGGCGGTGCCATCTGGGTCCTAGACCTGAGCCAGGCCAGATTTGCCATATTTATTTTTGTGTATTCCGTAGGCTTACACGTCCAGGATCTTGTTTAAGGCTTTAGGATGCCTTCCCAACTTTTTGAAATAAAAGTGTTTCCTACACACACACACACACAAACACACACACACAAAACAATTCTGCAGGTTATGGGAAGATACAAAATGGCCTATATTGCCATTGCAAATTCATTCAGGATGATTGACAAGTCCTCCCCCAAAAAACATATTACACCTGTTTTTCCCCCTCCCAGCACCTAGAGCCTTTAGTGGACACTGCCTCCACATCAATGATGAAATTTCTTCAATTGCTAGAATCACAATAATTCTATAGTAGAATACCAGTAAGTCCACTCTAATCCATAGTTCATTCCCGGATCCTGAGGATTCTGAGAGGGTGATGTCCACTCTACCACTAATTGAGCGGGGGTTTTGATCCCACACAGCTGATGGATGGGACTCTATTGCTTCCAGTGGTAGGTTCTTTCATTTCCTTGGTATGGTGGTTGCCAATCCTCACCTCCTTGTTAGTTGTCCTGGGTGAGGCCAATGAACTGGAGAGTAAGTGTTGCCTCTGCTTAGGCTCAGGGCCCAGTTGGCACATGGATGGCACAAAGATTCCAGTCTCTTGGACATATACCTACCAACTCCAGCACCAAGGAGAGGTTTAAGTAGAAGGGACAGATGAGCCATGTGAAGGGAAGACATAACTGAATCCACTTCCGTCACTCTGAGGAGTACAAAATCCAAAGTAGGGCCCACTAACAAGGCACCAAACTCCAGAGCTATCTGCACTGACCATAGGACCTGGGTGCCTCCAGAGCCCTCAGGAGACCCACTATTTGGGGTGGTATCCACTTTGGCCATCTATGAGATCCTGATGAGATGTGCATAAGTGTTATGTCTGGGATGACCTCCTGACTCTCTTTGAAGTCTCTTAGTCATAAAACTCATTAGTCTTTAACTTTTATCTCTTTTATTCAAGGCTTTTCTCCAGTTGCATTGCTAGTTGGTGCTTGGTAGTAATCTCTTGGTGCCAGGGAGTTTCATCCCCAGGACTCATGTCCCATGCTGGAAGGAAGGAAATTAATTTATATACTGAATTTGGCAAAGAGAGAGGCCACATTTGAGCTACAAGGACGCTCTCAGGAGGCAAATCTTAGGCATCCCACAACACTAGGCTAAGCTTCAATTTCAAGAGCAAAGGCTCACAAACATAGTCAGTAATATCAAGGCCCATCAATGGACCATCCTCCTTTGCCAGTCATTGCCTCTGCACTTGGGGGACTGTTGCTGCTCCATTAGAGAACATGGCAGACATCTTGAGGATGAGAATTCAATATTATCTCATTTACTGTGTGAATCTACACCCACTGTGACAATACCCCATGATCATTTGAACAAGTTTATATACCTTATATATATGCCCAGGTGAACTTCCTCCCATGTATCCCCCATCACTGATAATCCACACCAATCATCCAACCCTGCCTCAGTTGTAACCCTTCTGTGATCCAAATCTTTTTAAAAAATGAAGTCAATAAAATAGCCAAATACAATTAATAGGAAAATGAACTAATAATGATAGATTTAAATATAAGAAACAAAATACATAGTTTTTTTAAAAAACTAAAACTAAAATAAAATTTAAAAATTGGGATATTAAAAAATAATAAAAATATTTAAGTTTTTTGATATTTTGCCTTTCATTACTGTAATATATGTTGTCCTGTATGTAGAGTGACATTTTCTTCCATTTATTCCCCAGTGTCTTATTTTTTTAATTTTATTTTCAAAGAAGTTTCAGTTCATGGTACAGTCACATGCAGAATTAAGGGGACTCCCATATACCCAACATCCTCTCCCTTTTCCCCCTTCTTATATTAATGCTTTTTTATATGTGGATGGTACATTTGTTACAAATAGTGAAGCATAGCTACTAACCATGGTCAATGGTCTACAGTATGGCTTACATTTTAGACTGTACGCTTTTATAAATTTTGATATTTAACATGGCCTGTGTCCATCATTGCAAAATCGTGTAGAACACTTCCTTTGCCCACTAATTATCCCCTGTTCCATCTATTCTATGCCTCCCTCCCTCTCCCCTCAGGGTCCATTGTGACCACACAGCTTCATTCCTTGGACGACAAGATTCACAGTTATTTGCAAAACTGAGGTATTGACACACTGGTTTGTCCTCCCCTATTAGGAACTGCCTATGTTCTCGAGAGACTCCGGAACCTCTGTGAACATTTTGGTCCTCCCCAAGATAGAAGTCCAACTCCTTCCCGCTCATTAAGTGGGTCTCCACCCACTGATACAACACATTATGACAGAATGAACACTCACACATTCCCTAGAAGCCTGCCTTAGGTGTGCCCTGTCCCGAATGTCCCCCCCATCCCAATTCAACACTTTAAACCAGTAATCCTTCCTTGTCATATTGCCATAAGAGCTTTCCCAACTTTGTACTTTCAACCACATACCCACCAATTCCCAGTATTCACCTTTTCCCTCCCCTAACCCTCAAACCAATTCCATGGACCATATTCATGTTTTACATGAGGTTTTACTATCTTATATAGTCCCACGTTAGTTTTTAGCTTTCCTTCTTGTAATTTACATCACCTTAGACTTTCCCTTTCAACCACTGTCATACCCATATAATTGCTCTGTTAGTTACAAACACTATATGCTTTCATCTTTTCTATGCATTTCCAAAGGTTTACAAACAACCTTTTGACCAAGTCTTCACAGATTAACACTCAGCTTTCTATTTTCTATCCTCATTCTATTTTCTGATTGCCTATATTCTAATTTTTGCATCCATGAGTTTACACAATATAGTGACTTCATAATAGTGCAATCATACAGTATTTGTCCTTTTGTATCTGGCTTGCTTCACTCAACATAATGTCCTCCAGGTTCATCCATGTTGTCATATGCTTCATGACTTCATTTCTTCTTACCATTGCCTAAAATTCCATTGTGTGTATATACCACAATTTGTTTATCTGTTCATCAGTTGATGGACACCTTGGTTGTTTCCAACTTTTGGCAATTGTGAATAATGCCACTATGAACATCAGTGTGCAGATGTCTGTTTGTGTCACTGCTCTCAGTTTTACTGTATATATCGTTAGTAACGGCATTGATGGGTTCCATGGTCAAATTCCTTAGGATTTTCCAAAGAGATCTCCATAGTGGCTGTGCCATTCTACATTCCCACCAACAGTTAATGAGCATTCTTACCTCTCCACATCCTCTCCAACATTTATAGTTTTCCAACATTTTAATAACAGCCTGTCTATTAGTTGTAAAATGATATCTCTTTCACTTTTGATTTGCATTTCCTTCTTTGCTAGTGATGTTAAACATATTTTCATGTGTTTCTTCACCATTTGTATTTCTTCTTTGAAAAATTGTCTTTTCAAGTCTTTTGCCCATATTTATTTGAGTAGTTTGTCATTTTACAGTAGAGTTGTACGATCTCGTTATATATCATGGATATTAAACCCTTATCAGATATGTGATTGTCAAATATTTTCTCCCATTGAGTCGGCTGCGTTTTCACCCTTTTGACATAGTAGTTTAATTATGAGGAAGTCCCACTTGTCTATTTTGCTGTTGTTGTTCCTACTTTGGGTTTAAGGTTTAAGAAACATTCACCTACCACCAGAACTTGAAGATATTTTCTTACATTTTCTTCATGGAGTTTTATTGTTGTCATTTTTGTATTTAGGTCCTTGAACCATTTTGAGTTAATGTTTGTATAAGGTGAGAGATAGGTGTCCTCTTTCTTTTTTTGGGTATGGATATCCAGGTCTCCTAGCACCATTTGTTGAATAGACTGTTCTGGTCCATCTGGGAGGGTTTCACCACTTTGTCAAAAATCAGTTGGCTACAGATGTGAGGATCTATTTCTAAGTTATCAAATCAGGGCCATTATTCAGTGTATCTGTCTTTATGCCAGTACCATGCTGTTTTTACCATTGTAGATAAGTAATATGCTTTAAAGACAGAAGTGAGATTTTTCCAACTTTGTTCTTTTATAAAATCTTTTTTGGCTCTTTGAGGCCCCATACAATTCCAAATAAATTTGATAACTGTATTTTTTTTTCCATTTCTGCATAAAAGTCTGTTGGGATTTTTATTGGGATTGCATTGAATCTTTAAGTCAGTTTAAGCGGAATTGACAACTTAACAACATTCAATCTTCTAATCTATGAACATAGAATATCCTTCCATTTATTAATTCTTCTTCAGTTTATTTCAACAATGTTTTCTAGTTTTCTGAATACAGGTCCTTTATGTCCTTAGTAAAGTTTATTCCTAAATATATGTTTGTCTTGGTTGCTGCTATAAATGGAATTATTTTTCAGATTTCCTCCTCAGATTGCACATCAGTAGAGTACAGAAACTCTATTTATTTTTGTGTATTAATCTTGCATCCCTCCACTTTGCTGAACACATTTATTACTTCTATGAGCTTTGTTGATTTTTTCAGGAGGTTCTAGATAAAGGATCATATCCTCAGCAAATAGTGAAAGTTTTAATTTTTACTTTCTTATTTGGGTGCTTTTGTTTCTTTTCTACCCTAATTGCTCTAACTAGAATCTCTACACAATATTGAATAGCAATGGTGAAAGTGGGCATCCTTGTCTTTTCCCAGATCTCAGTGGGAAATCTTTCATTCTTTCACCATTGAGTACAATGCTAGCTGTAGGACTTTCATAAATGTACTTTACTGTATTGAGAAAGCTTCCCTCTATCCTGATCTTTGGAGTGTCTTCATCAAGAAAAGGTGCTGTATTTTGTCAAATGCCTTTTCCGCATAAATTGAGAGTATCGTTTTTCTTCTTCAATTTATCTCTGTGGTTTATTACACCTATAGATTTTCTTGTGTTTGACCACCCTTGCAGACTTGCAATAAAACCCACTTGATCATGGTGTATAATTCTTTTAATGTGTTTTGGATTCAGTTTGCAAGTATTTTCTTGAGGATTTTACATGCATATCCATGAGAGTTATTCGTGTGTAATTTTCTTTTTTTGTAGTATCTTTACTTGGTTTTTGTATTAGGGTGATAATGGCTTCACAGAATGAGTTTGGTAATGTTTTTTCCTTTTCAATTTTTTGGACAAGCTTGAGCAAGATTGGTATTAGCTCATCTCTGAATGATTGGTAGAATTAACCTATGAAGCCATCTGTTTCCAGAATTTTCATCTTTATTTATTTATTTAGTTAGTTAGTTATTTAAACAAATCAATTGTATTGATACATATTAATAAAGCATACAAATCATCCAAAGTGTACAATCAACTGCACATGCTATAATCACACAGTTGTATATTCATCACCCCAATCATCACTACAGCATTTTGATTATTTCAATAATAATAATAATAATAATAATACACTAAAAACAAAGAAGAAATTTCATCACCTCTCAATATCTCCATACCTCCCCTACTGCACATAGCCCCTGTTTCTGGCCATTCTATGCAAAGTGTATAATACTGACTTTCAGCACAATCACAATGTGGTATATTCATCATCTCAAAAATTTTAGAACAATTTTGTTACTCCAAAATGGAAGACTCCACATCACTTAGCATTCCTTCCTCACACCTAAATAACCACCACTCTTCTTTCATCTCCATAAATTGATTTTAATTTACATTTTATATAAATGGCTTCATATAATATGTAGTACTCTGTGTCTCGTCTCCTTCATTTACTATAATGTGTGGTGTGTTTTTTTATATGATATTAATATTTTGTACTATTAGCTTACATTTGTTCTGCTTTGAAGAAAAAGGTCTTAGATATGCAATTCTATCTCTATTCATATTTCACATAGTACATTTATATTTCACACAATATATTAAGTTCATAATAGGGCAGTCATACAGTTTTTGTCCTATATTGTCTGACTTGTTTCACTTGGGAGGTTTTTGATGATTGTTTCAAAGTCTTCATTTGTGATGGATTTGTTGAGGTTTTCTATTTCTTCTAGAGTCAGTGTAGGTGGTTCATGTGCTTCTAGGAATTTCTCCATCTCCTTTATGTTGTCTAGCTTTGTTCGCATATAGTTTTTCATAGTGTCCTCTTATGGTTTCTCTTGTTGCTGAGGGGTCAGTTGTAATATCTGCCTTCACATTTCTGATTTTATTTATTTGTGTATTCTCTCTTTTTTCCTTTTCAGTCTAGCTAAGGGTTTGTTGATTTTGTTGATTTTCTCAAAGAACCAACATTTGGGATTGATGATTCTCTATTTTGTTGTTGTTGTTGTTGTTCTTGATTTCATTTATATCTGCTCTGGTCCTTATTATTTCTTTCCTTCAGCTTTGTTTGGGATTAGTTTTCTGTTCTCTATATAGTTCCTTCATGTGTGTAATTAGGTCTTTAATTTTACTCTTTCTTCTTTTTTTATGTAAACATTGAGTGCTATAAATTTCCCTCAGAGCAGTGCCTTTTCAGTTTCCCATTGGTTTTGATATGTTATGTTCTTATTTTCATTCATTTCAAGATATTTGCTGAATTCTCTTGCAATTTCTTCTCTGACCCACTGAATAGTTAAGAATGTGCTGTTTAATCTCCAGATATTTATGAATTTTCCATTTTTCCATCCATTATCGATTTTCAGCTTCATTACTTTATTATCTGAAAAAGTGTTTTGTACAATTTCAATATTTTTAAATTTATTGAGACTTGTCTTTGACCCAACATATGGTCTATCTTTAAGAATGACCCATAAGCACTTGAAAATAAACTATATCCTTCTGTTTTGGGGTGGAGTGACTATAGGTTACTGTAGATCTAGTTCATTTATCATATTATTCAAGTTCTCTGTTTCTTTATTGATCCTCTCTGCAGATGTTCTATCCAATACTGAGAGTGGTGTATTGAAGTCTCCAAATATTATTGTAAAGACATCTATTTCTCCCTCCAATTTTGCCAGTGTTTGCCCCAAGTACCTTGGAACACACAAGTTGTGTGCACAAATATTTACTTAGTTATATCTTCTTGGTGACTATCCCCCTTTTATTAATATATAATGACCTTCTTCATGCCTTATAACTGTTTTGTATTTGAAATCTATTTTTTCCAATATTAGTATCACTACTCTAGCTCGTTTTTGTTTACTATTTGCATGGAATAACTTTTCCCAACCTTTCACTTTTAATACGGTCATGTTCTTATATCTGAGGTGGGTCTCTTGTAGTCAACCAATAGACAGCTAATATTTTTTATCCATTCTATCAGTCTATGTCTTTTGATTGGGGACTTCAAGCCATTAACATTCATGTTATTAATGAAAAGGCATTGTTTATTCTATTCACTTTGTCCTTCTGCTCTCGGTTTCCACATTGTTCTATTGTCTATCTTCTTACCCTTTAGTTTACCCTTCCTAAGAATTTAAATGTCTAAATTCTTCTCGAAATCTCTCACCTCTTTTTTCCTTTCAGGTAGCAGCACTCCCTTTAGTATCTCTTGTAAATCTTATCTTTTGGAAAGATATTCTATCAATTTTTGTTTTTCTTTGAATTCTTGAACTCATCCTGATTTTTTAAAAAAGAAATTTAGATTATACAAGTGTCTCCTAAAAAATATAGGGGATTCCCACATGTCCTGCTTCCCACTCCTCCCTCATTTTCCCATGTTAACAACATCTTTCCTTAGTGAGGTACATTCATTGCAATTGATGAAAACGTTTTGGAGCACTGCTACCAAGTGTGGATTAAAGTTTACATTGTACATTACATTCTCTCCCACACAATACTGTAGGTTATAGCAAGTTTTATTATGGCTTCTATGTGCCATTTCAGTGTCATTCAGGATAATTCCCCAGTCTCCAAAATGCCCCCATATTACACCTGTTTTTCCATCTCCCTGCCCTAAGAACCTCCAGTGGTTACTGCCTCCACATCAATGATATAATTCCTTCCAGTGCTAGAATCACAATAAGTCCATAATAGATACCAATAAGTCTACTTTAGTCCGTAGTTCATTCCCCAATCCTGAGGATTCTGGGATGGTGATGTCCACACCATCTCTAGTTGAGAAAGATTTGTGATCCCATAGGGCCATTGGATAGGGCTCTTTTGCTTGCAGTTTTAGACTCCTTGGTTTCCTTGGTATGGTAGTTGTCCATCATCACCTCCATATTAGTTGTCATGGGTGAGTCCAATAAACTGGAGAGAAGGTGCTGCAAAACTGTTGAGATTCAGGGCCCAACTGTCATATGAACAGCCCAAAGATTTAAGTCTCTTGGAGGTATACCTACCAACTATAATATTAATTATAGTTTCAAATAGGACAGAAGTGCCATGTGTAGGGAAACCATAACTGAGTCCAACTCTGCCACTCAGGGGAGCATAAATACCAAAGTATGGCCCACTGGCAAGGCACCAAACTCCTGAGCTATCTGCCATGACTATAGTGTCTGGATGTCTCCAGAGCCCTCAGGAGCCTTGTTATTTGGGGTAGTAACTACTTTGACAGCCAAAGAGATCCTTCTGAGATGTGCATAAGGCTAATATCTGGTAAGACCTCCTGACCCACTTTGAAGTCTCTTAGCCATATAAACTCATTTGTCTTTACCTTTTTCCGCTTTTGTTCAAGGTCTTTTTCCAGTTGCATTGCTAGTTGGTGCTTGGTAGTAATCCATTGGAGCAAGGGAGGCTCATCTCCAGGATGTAAGGGGAATGTAATGTATTCATATGCTGAGTTTGGCTTATAGAGAGGCCACATTTGAGCAACAAGGAGGATCCAAGAAGGCAACTCTTAGGCACCCTTTAATACTAGGCTAAATTTCAATTTCAAGAGTCAAGTTTCATATGCATAGTCATTAATATCAAGGATCCATCAATGAACCATCTTCCTTCACTAGTCATTGTGCCTGTACTCATGGGAGTCTTGTTGATCCATTAGAGAATGTGGCATTGCTGTCCAGAATGGGAATTTGATATTTGTTCGGTTACTGTGTGAATCTCCACCCTCCATGGCAATTCCCCATGAACATTTAAGCACATTTATATACCTTATATATATATATCCAGGTGAGCTTCCTCCCATGTATCTCTCATCACTGACATCCCACACCAATGATCCTCCCCTGTCACTGTTGTAACCCTTCTCTGATCCAACACTGCTTCAAAAATAAAGTTAATAAAATGGCCAAATATGATTAATAAGAAAATGAACTAATAATGATAGTTTTAAAAATAAGAAATGAAACACAAAAACATTAAAAAATAAAAAAAACATAAAAATTTGGTGTAATAAAAAATAATGAAAAAGTATTTAAAGTTTTTTTTTGACATTTTGCCTTTCATCACTGTAAGTTCTGTTGTCCTATATGTACAGTGACATTTTCTGCCATTTATTCCCCCAGTGTCTTACTTTATTCATTTTGTCCTCAAAGAAATTTTAGGTTATAAACAATCATATACCGAATACAGGGATCTCCCATACATCCAACATCCTCCCCCTTTTCCCCTTTCCCCTATTAATTACATTTTATATGAGAAGGATACATTTGTTACAACTGATGTATAAATATTTAAACATAGCTACTAATCATGGTAAATGGTTTCCATTATGGTTTACTATTTGGACCACACAGTTTTATAAACTTTGATGCAATACAACATGGCCAGTATCCATCATAACAAGATCATGTAGAACATTTCGTTTTCCCCAAAATACCTCCTGTTCCATCTATTTTATTTCTCCCTCTCCCTCCCCTCAGAAATCATGGCAACCAACAGGATTAAGTCCTTGAAGGACAATATTCATAGTTACTTGCAACAACACTGAGGACATGACACACTTGTCTGTCTTCCCCTAATAGTCACCACCTATGTTCTCGAGAGACTCCTGCCCCTCTATTTGAAACCATAGTGGGCCTCCCCAGGATGGGAATCCAACACCTTCCTGCTCATTATTTGTGTATCTCTTCACTGATACAACAAACTATGGTGAGATGAGCACTCATACACTCCAAAGAAGTCTGGTCCAGTTGCATACTATCTCAAATGTCCCCCACATCCAACACCCCAAACCAGCAAACCTCACCTGATATATTGACAAAAAAGCATTCCCAACATTGTAGTTTGACCAAGTACCACCAATCCCCAGTGTTCATTTGCTCCCTCCCCCAACCCTCCCCCCATTTCCATGGACAGTTCAACCCACCCTCCCTACCCCACTGTCCTGACAAACCAGCACCACCCAACCCAACAGTGTCATAGCACCACTGTCATGTCCCTCCATTTTACAACTGCACACTTTGACCTTATCATAGATTTTGCCCATATGGTGGTTGGTTCACAATCTTCCTCTCCTTTCCTATTTCCTGTAAATTTATATTCCAGATTCTATGTTTGTGAGTCTGGTCAATTTGCTTTCCTCTTCCCATATTAATAACATTTTATATGTGGATGATGATTCATTTGTTACAACGATGTACAAATATTGAAACATAGCTACCAACCATGTCAATTGTTTACATTTTGGACCACACACATTTAAACATTTTTGATGAAATTTAACATGGCCTGTCTCCATCATTGCAAGATCATATAGAACACTTCCATTGCCCCCAAAATGCTCCTGTTCCTTTTGTTCTATTCCTCCCTCTCCTTCTACTTGGGGCCCTCATACCACCAGGGTTCACTCTGTGGAGGACACAATTCATAGTTACTTGCAAGAACAATGAGGGCTTGACACACTGGTCTGTCCTCCTCTATTAGTTACTGCCTATGCTATCAAGAGACTCCAGCCCCTCTGTTTGAAAACATAGCAGGGACGTCACCAGGATTGGAGTCCAACACATTCCTCATCATTATGTGAGTTTCCACCCACTGATACAACACTCTATGACAAAATGATTACTCACGCCCTCCTTAAAAAGCTGCCCCAGGTGTGCAGTGTACAAAATGCCCCCCATCCATCACCTTAAACCTATAACCCTTCCTTAGCATATTGACAAAAGAGCATTCCCAACATTGTAGTTTGACAAAGTACCTATCAATTCCCAGTGTTCACCTGCTCCCTCTCCCCACCCTCCCCCCAGTTCCATGGACTGTCCCACCCATCCTCCCCAATCTACCCCCCCTGTGAGATCTGCACTGCCCAACTCAATAGTACCAATACACGCACGTCATATCCCTTCACTTCACAAATACACACTTCCACTTTATCATAGATATAGCCCATATGGACAATGCCTCACAACTTTCTTCTCCCTTTCTATCTCCTGTAAACATATTTTCCAGACTCTAGCTCTGTGAATCTGCTCAATTTGAATAATTTATATCAGTGATGTCATGTAATATTTGTCCTTCTCATTGTAGTTTTGATTTGCATTTCCCTAATAATTAGTGAAGTTGAGCTTGATTTCATGTGCTCTTTAGTCATTTGTATTTCTTCTTTGGAGAAGTGTCTATGCAAATCAGTTCCCCATTTATTAAATGGGTTGTTTGATGTTTCTTTTTGAGGGGTAGGATTTCTTTATATATGCTGGATATTAGGCCCCTATCAAATATGTTTTTATCTAATATTTTCTCCCATTGACTAGGCTGCCTTTTCACTTTCTTGACAAACACCTTTGAGGTGCAAAAGTGTTTAATTTTGAGACAGTCCCATTTATATATTTTTTCTTTTGTTGCTCATTCTTTGGATTCATGAAACTATTTCCTACTACAAGATACTGTGGATGCTTCCCTACATTATCTTCCAAAGTCTTTGTGGTCTTGGCTTTTACATTCAGATTTTTGATACTTCTTGAGTTAGTTTTTGGATAAGGTGTGAGATGGTGTTTCTTTTTCATTTTTTTGGATATGGATATCCAGTTCTCCATGCACCATTTGTTGAAGTGGACATTCTCTCTTAGTTTAATGGGCTTGGTGGCCTTGTCAAATATTAGTTGACTGTATATGTGAGGATCTATATCAGAACTCTCAATTCTGATCCATTGGTCAGTATGTCCATCCTTGTTCCAATATCATGCTGTTTTGGTCACTGAAGCTTTGTAGTATATTTTAAAGTCAGGTAGTGTGATTCTTCCAATTTCATTTTTTTAAAATCAATATTTCTTTGTCAATTCATGGCCTCATGCCCTTCCAAATAAATTTCATACCTAGTTTTTCCAATTCAGTAAAATATTCTGTGGTGATTTTTATTTGGATTGTATTAAATCTGTAGATCAGTTTGGGTTAGATACACATCTTAATGGTGTCTAGTCTTCCTATCCATGAATAGGGATTATTCTTCCATCTATTTAGTCTTCTTTGTTTTCCTTTAAGAGTGTTTTGTAGTTTTCTGTATATAAAACATGTATATCTTTAATTAAATTTATTTCTAGGCATTTGATTCTTTTAGTTGCTGTTGTAAATTGGATTTTTTCCTCGACTTCTTCCTCATATATCTCATTATTGGTGTACAAAAATGCTACTGCTTTTTGCACATTGATCTTATAACCTGTGACTTTACTGAACTCATTTATAATCTCTAGAAGCTTTGTTGTAGATTTCTGAGGGCTTTTTATGTATAGGATCATGTCATCTTCACAGAGTGAAATTTTCACTTCTTCCTATCCAATTTGGATGCTTTTTACATTTTTTTCTTGCCTAAGTGCTTGAGCAAGTACTTCTAACACAATGTTAAATAGAAGTGGTAAATTTAGGCATCCTTGTCTTGTTCCAGATCTCAGTGGGAAAGCTTTTAGGATTTCACCATTGAATATGATGTCAGCAATGAGTTTTTCATACATACACTTTATCGTGATGAGGAAGTTTCTTTCTATTCTTATCTTTTGTGGTGTTTTTATCTTATCCTGTATTTTGTCGAATGATTTTTCTCATTCTATAGAGATGATCATGTAGTTTTTTACTTTTGATTTGTTTATGTGGTGTATTACATTGATTTTCTTATGTTGAAACATCCTTAACTACCAGGGATGAAACCCACTTGATCATGGTGTATAATTCATATAATGTGATGGTGACTACAGTTAGCAAGTATTTTGTTGAGGATTTTAGCATCTAAGTTCATTAGAGTGATTGGTCTACAGTTTTCCTTACTTGTGGATTCTTTGTTTGGCTTTGGTATTAGGGTGATGTTGGCAACATAGAATGTGTTAGGCAATGTTCCCTTTAATTCTATTTTTTGGAAGAGTTTAAGCAGGATTGATTTTAGTTCTTTCCGGAATGTTTGGTAGAATTCACCTGTGAAGCCATCTGGTCCTGTGCTTTTCTTATTCATGAGGCTTTTTGTTTGTTTGCTTGTTTAATTTAATTTAATTTTTAAAAAGATATTTAGATTACACAAATTTTACACACAAAAATATAGGAATTTCCAAATGCCCAACTCCACACCCCTCCCACTCCCTCTCACATAAACATCCTTCGTTAGGGTGGCACATTCATTGCCACCAGTTGATAAATGCATCCTGGGGATTTGCTATTCAGCATGGACCATAGTTCACACTGTAGTCTACACTCTCTCCCACACAATTCTGCATGTTATATGATGATATAAAATGGCCTATATCTGTCATTGCAACCTCACTCAGGGCGGGAAGAGCTATGGACTATAGTGGACTTACTTGTATTCTACTATAGACATATTGTGATTCTAGCAATGGAAGAAATTACAACATTGATGTGGAGCCAGTGGTCATTGGAGGCTCTGAGGACAGGGAGAGGGAAAAATAATTGTAATACAGGGGCTTTTTCGGGACTTGTGAAGCTTTTGAAGACTAATTTTATATTGTTACTTGTGATTTGTCTGTTGAGTTCATCAATTTCTACTTTTAATAATATAGGCTGCTTATGTGTTTCTAGGAATTTGTCCATTTCCTCTAAATTATCCAGTTTGTTGACATATATTTTTCAAAGTATCCTCTTATGATACTCTTCATTTCTGTGGGGTCAGTGGTTATATCCTCTTCAACATTTCTTATTGTGTATTTGCATCTTCTCTCCTTTTTTCTTTGTTAGTCTTTGTTAATAAACTTTGTTATTTCTTTTATTTCTACTTTCTTTGTGATTAGTTTGTTGTTTTTTCTAATTCCTCCAAACATACAGTAAGGTCTTTGATGTTTAGCTCTTTCTTATTTTTTAATAAAGTCATTTATGGCTACTAATTGCCCTGTCTCCACAGATTTTGCTGCTTCCCATAAGTTTTGATATATTGTGTTGTCATTTTCATTCATTTCAAGGTAGTTACTGATTTCTTTTGAGATTTCCTCCTTGAACCACTGTTTGTCTAAGACAGTATTGTTTAACTTCTATATCTTTGTGCTTAATTTGTTTCTCTGCCCCTTACTTATTTCTAACTTCATTCCCTTGTGGTAAGAGAAATTACTTTGCATAAAATTGATCTTTCTGAATTCATTGAGAGTTGTTCTGTGGCCTAGCATGTGGTCTATTCTGGAGAATGTGCACTTGAGAAGAATGTATATCCTGCTGTATTTGGATGTAAAGTTCTGTATATGTCTATTAGGTCCAGATTCTCTAATGCATTATTTAAAATCTTTGTTTCTTTATTTATTCTCTGTCGAGGTTTTCTGTCCAATGATGATAATGTAGTATTAAGGTCCCCTACTATCATTGTAAAGGCATCGGTTCCCCACCTTAGTTTTTCATGTCTTGGCCTTGTGTATTTTGAGGTGCACTGGTTAGGTGCATAAATGTTTATGATTGTTCTTTCTTCTTGAATGATTACACTTTTATTAATATATTGTGTCCTTCTTTGTCTCTTACAATAGTTTTGCATTAAAATCTACTTTGTCCAATATTAGTCTAGATACTCCTGCCACTTTTTGGTTATTGTTTTCTTGTAAAAATGTTTTCCAACCATTCACTTTCAGCATCCTTGCAACCCAGGATTTAAGGTAGGTTTCTTGTAGATAGCATATAGGTGGGTCATATTTCCTTATCCATTCTGCCCATCTGTCTCTTGACTGGTGAGCTTAACCCATTAACATTAATGTTATTACTGTCAAGGATTTACTTACATTAGCCATATTTTATTTAGGTTTATGTATACCATATGTTGTATTTATTTCTCTTTTTATCTTTTAGTTGTTCTTACACTCTCTTCCAACTCTCTTCTGTTTTCCGTTTTGTCTTACAGAAATACATTTAGTATTTCTTGAAGGGAAGGTTTATTACTGGCATATTCTCTTAATTTCTTTTTATCTGTGAATGTTTCAAGCTCTCCCTCATTTTTGAATGCCAGCTTTGCTGGATAGAGAGTTCTTGGCTGGAAGTCACTTTTTTTTTTTCTTCTTTTAGTACCTTAACTATATTATACCACTACCTTCTTGCCTCCATGGTTTCAGATGAGATATCAACATTTAAGGCCAATAAATTGGACTTTATTGCTTGCAGTCATAGAATCTCTCAATTCCTTGGTATGGTAGTTGTTTATCATCACCTTCTTGTTAGTTGTCCTGGGTTAGGGCAATGAACTGGAGAGTAGGCAATGCAACTCCATTGAGATTCATGGCCCACATGGCACATGGACAGCTGAAAGATTTAAGTCTTTTGGATGTACACCTACTAACTCTAGTACTAATTATAGGTTCAAATAGAAGAACAGATGAGCCGTGTGTAGGGAAACCACAACTGAGCCCAACTCTGTCACCCTGGAAAGCATAAATTCCAATGTAGCTCCCACTGGTAAGGCACCAAACTCTTGAGCTATCTGCCCTGACCATAGTGTCTGGATGTCTCCAGAGCCCTCAGAAGCCCCACTATTTGGGGTAGTATCTACTTTGGCAGTCAATGAGATACTGCTGAGATATGCTTAATCATAACCTCTGGAGTGACCTCCCAAATCACTTTGAAGTCTCTTAGCCATATAAACTCATTTGTCTTTACCTTTCCCCCCTTTTGGTCAAGGTCTTTTTCCAGTTGCATTGCTAATTTGTTCTTGGTAGTAATCCCTCTTGCCATGGACGCTCATCACCAGGGAAATGACACCTTTTATAAGTATTACATACTTGTGATGATTCATGAGACAATGTTCTCATATTTGTCCTGTTAACTACAGTCCATCTTCCACCACAGGATTCACTGTGTTATACAGTCCCATGTTTGGTACAATCCATTCAAACTGTACCCTCAATGACTCTCATATGCATCATAGAGCATTTTGAATGTCCATGATTAGTAGCAATATGACAGTTCCATGAACTATAAACTCAATTTATCTCAATTTCACCACAGTAGTCTTTTTCCACTTGAAGCAACTGACATATAAATCCTTAAGCCTTGAGTAATCCTTACTGATCACCAAGTTTTTCAACACTGGAGTAACTCATGTAACTGTGAATAGGCATGACACATTGTAGGTAATGGCTCTTTGCTCTGAGTGTTTTAAATATATCTCTTTCACTTATATTCTCCTTTTGCAATCTTCATTATGTTTTCCTCTTTGTGTTCAGTCTTTTTAAGTGACTTTGATATTTTTTGCCTCTTTATCCATCTGTGTTTCATTTTTGATAGTTTCTACAGGAGTATATCCCAGTCCATTTTTATTTTTGCTAATTTGTTTTGTATCTGCATTGTATTTTGATTTTCTTTTAGTATTTTTTTATTTGCAGAAATTCTATATGATTCTTTGTCAATAGTCCTTAATTTTTATGATCATCTCTTGATCTATACTTACTTTTATAACTAACTTTATTTTTTAAACATAAAATATTTATATGTGGTATCAGTAATTCCAAAATTTGAAAAATTTGTGGGTTGATTTTGCAGTTTGTTCTGTTTATCCTTATGTTAGCTACGGTAGCTTGTTTGCTCATGTATTATGTGATTTTTTTTCATTGTGATCTCATGTTCTCTTAAATTTTAGGCTACTGATTCATATATTTAAAGAGAGTTGCTCCAAGATTTATAAGCATGTGTTTCTATGAAGTGCCTCAGGGTAATACCAATCCAGAAAATCTATACATTAACTTAAAGTCTTCACATCTCACACATTATATGAAGTCTTTGCCCAAACCCTCACAGGAAATATGATGGCTAAGAATAACCAGTTGAGAAGGATTGCAGGAAGATGGCATAGCAAAAACCTCCAGGAATTAGTCCTTCCACTATTTTAATTTTAATTTTTTTACTTTTCATTTTATTTTTTTATTTTTAATATACTTTAAAAAAAGATACTTAGATTACAGAAATGTTACATGAAAAATATATGGGATTACCATATGCCCTGTTCCCTAGCCCTCCCACATTTTCTCACACTAACAATATCCTTTATTAGTGTGGTACATTTGTTAAAATTGATGAACACATTTTGAAGCATTACCAATATGTGTGGATTATAGTTTACATTGTAGTTTACTCTCTCTACCACAAATTTTTGTGTAATTACAAGATATGTAATGGTCTGTATCTGTCTTTGCAATATCATTCAGCAGAATTCCCAAGTCCCAAAAAGGACCCCAAAGTACAGCTATTTTTTCCTCTACCTGCCCCCAGAGCCTCCAGTGGCCACTGGCTCCACATCAATGTTGTAATTTCTTCCATTGCTAGAATCACAATATGTCTATAGTAGAATACCAGTAAGCCCACTCTAGTCCATAGCTTTCCCCCAATCCTGAGGATTCTGGGATGGTGACGTCCATTCCACCTCCAATTGAGAGGGGGCTTAGGTCCCATAGGGTAGATAGATGGGACTGTCTTTCTTGCAGTTCTAGACTCTCTCTGTTCCTTGAGATGGTCATTGTCTATCATCATCTCCTTGTTAGTTGTCCTTAGTGAGTCCAATGAACTGAAGAGTAGGTTGCAATTGCTGTCGCAATTTCAGGTAAATTTTACCACAAGCAATTTACAGATTCAATGTAATCCCATTAAAAATTCCAACAGCCTTCTTTGAATAAATGGAAGAGACAACAAATTTATGAGAAAGTCATATAAAATTCATATGGAACTGCAAAGGTCCTCAAATAGCCAAAAACGTCTTGAAAATGAGCAAAGTTGAAGGACACACACTTCCTTCTTTTAAAACTTATTTAAAAAGCTATGCTAATCAAAACATGGTGGCTCTGACACAAGAACTAACATGTAGATCAATGAAATAGTTTGAAGATCATATCTATGGCTGATTTATTTTTTACTAGATACAAGTCCACTCAATGTGGAAAGGTCAGTCTCTTCAATAAATGGTGCCAAGGAAATGATGAATCTACCTCACACCAGATTAAAAAATACCCAAAATGGAGCAAAAATATAAAACACCTAGAACCCATAGGGAAACATCTCAAGACTATGTATGTGGCAATAGAGTGTTAGACTTGACACCAAAAGCACAAGCAATAACAACAATAAACTGATAATTTGGATTACATCAGAATTAAAATTTTGAATTGAAAGACATTATCAAGAAAGTTGAAACCTACAGAACTGCAGAAAATATATAGAGATTATATTTGGATTAAGGGTTTCCTATCCAGAATATATATAGAACTGTTACTAATGAAAAACAAAATGACCAACAAACAAATTTTAAAAATGGGCAAAGTTCTTAAACAGAAACTTCTCCAAAGAAGATAAACAATTTTCCAATAAGCACATAAAAAGATAGTCAGAATTGTTAGCCATTAAAGATTTGCAAATCAAAAGCATATTTAGATGTCACAATACCCAATTCAGATGTCTTATATTTGTAAAAAATGTTGGTAAGGATATTGAGATGTTGGTAAAGCTACTGCTAGATAAAGGCACTTTTGCATTCTTAATGGGAATGTAAAATAGTGAACTGTTGTGGAAAACAGTTTGGCAGGTTCTCAGAAACTAAAGCATAGAGTACCATATGAACCTGCAATCTCACGTCAAGGTATATATCCAAGAGAATTGAAACCAGAGACTCCAACAGATATTCATATACAAATGATCATAGCAGCATTATTCATAACAGCAAAAATGTGGAAGCAAACCAAATGTCCATCAATGTATGAATGTATAAACAAAATGTGTTATAAACCCACAAAGAAATATTACTCAGCTATAAAAAGGAATGAAATTCTGATACTTGTCACTTCTTGGATGAAGCTTAGACATGTTGAGTGCAATAAGCTAAACACAAAGGAATAAATATTGCATGATCTCAGTTATTTAAAACAATGGCAATATGCAAATTCAAGGCATAAAAAATTAGAATACGAGTTACCAGAGACAAGGGTGGAAATTGTGATGGAAGTATTTTGGTAGTGGATGATGGTGATGGTAGGAAAACATTGTGGATGTAATTAAGACCATTGAGTTGTAAATTTGAAAGTGCTTGAAATGGAAAATTTTAAGCTGTGCATAGTTTTCCAGAAAGAAAATTTAAAAAGAACACATAGAACTGTACAACACACAGTGTGAACACTAATGTAAACTATGGACAATATTTAATGATATAATTATTAAATTGTTTCATCAATTTTAACAAAGTTATTACACTAATTAAAAATGTTAATAATAGAGAAAACTGCAGGTTTGGGTGCATTGTATGGAAACTCTGTACTTTATCCTTGACTTTTCTGTAAACCTAAAACTGTTCTTATATAAAAAATATATGCAACAATGCAAAGTGGAAGTAACCCTATAAAGGATAAATTTTCAACACCTAAAAATAACCACATATTCATTTAACAAAGGTATAACATCTCTGTACCTAAGGAATTGAGCCTGAGGATATACTACCTAAAAATAACACACTTTTCAAAATGTAATTTTATGTCAGTTATTTAATAGCCAAATGTTTGGAAAATATATATTTCCAAAATACAGAGTATTAGTTAAGTAGTCTATGTCATGTATACCCTATGGTGTACTCTTCACTTGTAAGAAATAATGAGCAAATATTCTCTAATCAATTGTAATAAAAGTACTAGACTAATCCCAAATATTAACAATGGGAAATTAATATTAACAATATTAATTTCACTAATAAAATTAGAAATAGTAATGAAAGCAATCTCTATGAACTGGTATATAGTGATGTCCAGCATATAATGTTAAATGAAAAAGTAAGTTGCATGGGGAGTGGAGGTAGCTCACTGCTTGAGC
Organism: Cabassous unicinctus; assembly: GCA_029593785.1. Lineage (NCBI taxonomy): Eukaryota > Metazoa > Chordata > Mammalia > Cingulata > Chlamyphoridae > Cabassous > Cabassous unicinctus. Next base: position 2,152 of record JAQZBX010016160.1, on the reverse strand, counting down.
ATCTGCTTTCCATATATAAACTCCTGGGATGAATCTCTGGTAACTAATAAACAAGAAAGCCAATTGCATGAATGTTTATACAGTATGTCATGCAATAAGAAAATGTACAGAATTCTGCTTTTTTTTTACAAAATGCATCATGGGAAAGATAAACCAATGAACCTTGAATTTGGTTTTATACAGGTGTTGAGAAAATGAGTAGAAAGAATAGGAGGTAAATGGTACTTCTCTAAGTATAGAATTTTCTTGGTGGGAAGTGGGTATATTTTTTACTTTGAGGAAGTTTATTTTCTACATATTTAAAAAGTAAAATTAAGGAAGGAAATTATATAAGGGAACCTTAAAATTGAGTGCAAGATGAATCAAATTAAATAACTATATTTCAAATAAAAACGTAACCATGTATAAAAGAAGAACTCATACCAACTAACTTTTGAGAAGAATAATTTCAATATACCGCCTCCGACTATGGGGAAGAAAAGAACTACAGATAAACCTTTAACTGTTTTAAATAGGTCTGTTTTCATGGTAGTATGTTTGTAGCAATTATAACACTATGTTGTAAGAATTTTAAGGTTGTTCAAATGAGTACACTTTTTCATATTGCTGGGATCCAGTTTCCAATATGGAACAATGGAAAAAGGGAAGGCATTGAAAAACCTAGAAATCATCAGTATAGACTTGTGATGTAAATATTGCTAAAAAGTTGTAAAATCAATGAAATTCGTAGAGCAATGAACAAATCCAGGGTGCTGATTTTATTTTCTAAAAACTAATCATGTGGTCTTCTCCTTTTAAACTCAGAGGTATTAACTCTTCAGGAACATTTTGCAGTGCTGCTCCAAATGGTAGAAAATTTTAAAAAGAGTAAAGGCTTATATGCAAATCTGTTGCTTATGTCTTTGAGGGTGAGCCTTATATATTATTCTGTCCATGAATTCTACCCTCTATCTAATCATAAGGAAACAATAGAAAATCTGAAAAGAGGAAACATTCCCTCCAATAACTTTCCTATATTGTCAGTAATGTCAATGCCATAAAAGAAAAAGAAAAACTTAAGACCTATTTATAGTAAACTAAAGGAATACAATGCTAAAATCAACACCTAATCTTGGATTGCATCCTGGACAGGAATGCTAAAAAAGATTGCTAAAAAATAGCAGGACTTTCAAGGACAGAAGCTTAATATTTTCTTGTTTATTGTGTGGGTCTCCCCGCAATGAGATAACACCCTATGCCAAAATGAAGACATTCATATTCCATAGTAGCATGCTCCAGGTGCACACTTTCCCACAAATCCTACCACCCCAAACTCCCTGCACCAGTAACCTTCCCCTGCCATATTTGGCAAAAAAAATACCATTCCCACCATAGTAGCTTTAAACACAGACCTACAAATTCCCGAAATTCACCTGTTCCTTCCTCCAGTCCTTCCCCCAGTTTGATAGATATTCCATCCCAAACCACCACTTTGCTCAACCTCAGAATCCAGAACCATAGACCCCTTTCACATCCCTGCATCACTATCACCCCATCCAAGACAAGTATACAAATAGATTGCAGGGGAAAAGATGGAAAATGATTTTACACTCAAACCATAACCAAAAAAATAGCAGAAGTAGCTATGCTAATATGAGACTTTAAAAGTAAAAGTGATGTAAAAGGCAAAGAAGGACACTATATATTAATAAATAGGATAATCAACCAAGAATAAAAAGAATAATCATTAATATTTGTGTTCCTAACAAGGATGCACCAAAATAAATACAGCAAACACTGGCAAAACTAAGCAGAGAAATATATACATGTACACAGTGGGGGACTTCGATAAAACATTATCACCATTATACAGAACATCTCAAAAGAGGCTCAATAAAGAAACAGAAATCTTGAATATTATGTTAGAAAAGCTAGACCTATTGAACATATACAATACAGTACATCCAAAAATAGCAGGATACACAAACTTCTTAAGTGCTCATGGATCATTCTACAGGATAGACCACATGATAGGTTACAGAACAAATCTCAACAAATTTAGAAAGATTGAAATTATGCAAAGCATTTTCTCTGATCACAATGGAATGAAGCTGGAAATTAATGAGCCAGAGAACCAGTATAGGCACAAAGATAGGGAAGTAAAACAGCTCAT
>JAQZBX010016159.1:0-36864 GCA_029593785.1 Cabassous unicinctus | reverse complement strand
GTAGGGCATTGAGCCCCACCCCTTGGTGGGTGGGGAATCAAATATAAAAGGCATGGCAAGAGCAGAGTTGCAGCAGTTTTTGAGAAGCAGTTTTGATATTGGAGAGAAGGCCCCAGGAGAAGAGAAGCGAGCTGTTTGCCTGATCGTCTACAGCTGACCTTGTGGAGGAAACAGGAGCTAAGCCCGGAGAGAAACACAGCCCTGGGAAGAGAGTAACCCAAGAAGCCTGAACCCTGGCAAACGTTGACATCTGTCTTGCTCCAACACGTGGCAATGGACTTTGGTGAGAGAAGAAATTTACGCTTTATGGCCTGGTAACTATGGACTTCTACCCCAAATAAATACCCTTTATAAAGACCAACCCAGTTTTCATATTTCACATTAGCACCCCTTTGGCTGACTAATACAATTAGTATAGCCACCCCAGCTTTTTTTTGGTTACTACTTGCATGGTATATACATTTTTTTTTTATCCTTTCATCCACAACCAACTTGTATCATTGAATCTAAAATGAGTCTCTTTCAGACAACACAGAGTTGGGTCATGCTTTTTTAACCATTCTGTCAATCTTTGCCTTTTGACTGGAGAGTTTAATCCATTTGTATTTAAAGTCACTACATAATACAGGAGTTTCTTCCTCCACTTTGCTATTTAGCCTTTGTAAGTCTTTTACTGTTTTTATCCCTCACTTCTGTTAATGCCTATTGTGGCAGTTTGAGACTATTTTATGAACCCCAAAAAGAGAAAGACTATGTCGGTAAACTAATCTATTCCTCTGGGTGTGATACTCTTTGATTATATTAAATTCACAGAAAGGGCTTTGATTAGATTACTTGATAAGATCGATTAAGGGCTTTTGATTGGGTTACGTCAGTAAGGCATAATTTGGGTTGAGTCTCCATCTCTTTGCCGGGTCTGATATAAATGGAAACACAGAAAGACTGACTGAGACACAGGAAGAGGGTGCTCCAACATTTTTAATACTGCCATGTGACAGAAAGGAGAAAACTCAAACTGCTGAGGTCCCGGGAAGAGATGAGTCATTTGCCTGATAACTTACAGCTGAAATTGGGAAGAGACTAGAATAGCCAAGACTGATATAGAAGGCTTGGAAAGAAACAAGCCCTATGCCATGAAAGAGAGGACTACAGGATCACTTAAGCAGGAAGCTTCAAGAGGCTGGGCCCATGGAGCCCAAGAGGAAAGGAAAACCCAGAGGGTAAGGCTGAAACCTGGGAAGAGATTGACAGCCATCTTGCTTCAACTTATGGCAGCTGACTTTGGTGAGAAAGCACTTCTTATGGTGTCTTGAGTTGGACTTTTCATGACCTTTAAATTGTAAGCTTCTACATCAAACAAATCCCCATTATAAAAGCCAACAGATTTCTGGGACTTTGCATCAGCAGCCTTTTGGCAAACCAAGACACCTACTGTGTTAGTCAGGGTTCGCTAGAGAAACAGAAGCAACAGGAGATATCTGTAAACAGTATGAGATTTTATAAAATTGTCTCACATGACCACGGGAATGCACAATTTCAAATTCTGTAGGGCAAGCTAAAAGCCAGGGACTCTGATGAAGGTTCTCATTAAATTCCACAGGAGATGCTAACTATCTGATGTAGAGATGGCAATTCTCTCTCTGAATGCTGAAATCATTTCCCCTTCTAAGGCCTTCAACTGGTTGGATGAGATATCACTCATTACTGACAGCAATGTCCTTTGTTGATTGTAGATGTAACCAGATATCTATGCAATCAACTCACTGAATATTTAAGTCTATGAAATGCCCTTGTATTACAATTAGCCCAGTGCTTGCTTGACCAAACACTGGGCACCATTATCTGGCCAAATTAACACAATAACCTAACCATCACACCTACTTTTATATTTACCTGATTTTTTGTAACATATCATATTGAGTGCCTTCTCATTTCTATCTGGATAGAAATTTTCCATGTATTTTCTTTATGATTACCATAGGGTTAAAATTTAACATCCTAAATATATAACAATCATATTTGGTTTGATACAAGCTTAATTTTAAGAGCATGCACATATACTTTTCCTATATTCCTCTGTCCACCTACCAATTTTTTGGACTTGTTATAACTTATATCTTTGTACATGGTATATCCAAAAACATCGATTTATCATTTCCTTTTATGCATTTGCATTTTAGCACCAGTAGGAAGTAAGAAGTGGAGTCATATACTGTTTTAGTTTTCCAAAGGGCTGCCGATGCAAAGTAACAGAAAAAGTGTTGGCTTTAATAAAGGGTATTTATTTGGTGTAAAAGCTTGCGGTTCAAAGTCTGTGAAAAGTCCAAACTGAGGCATCATAATAGAGGCTTTCTCACCAAAGTCAACTACTGTTGATCGTGGCGTTGTTGCCACGTGGTGAAGCAAGATGGCCACCAATCTCTTCAGAGGTCTCTGCCTTCTCCTCCAGAATCTACCTTCTCTTGGAGCTCAGCTGTGAGCAACCAGACATAGGGTTTGTCTCATTCTGGGCCTTAGCTCTTTGAGCCTCTTGGAGGCTTCTGTTTCCCTGCAGTCTTCTCTCTCACATTGCAGAATCAAATATGCTGACCTTCTTTTTCCTGTGTCTGTGTGAGTCTGTTTATATCAGACCCAGCAAGGGAGTGAGGTTTCAACCTGAGTCATGCATCCATGACTTAGTCCAATCAAAAGCCCTAAAGCAATCTTATCAAGTAATCTAACCAAAGGCCCCTCAACTGAATTTAATGCAATCAAAGGTTATCACACCCAGAGGAATAGATTAGTTTACCAACATAATCTTTCTCTTTTTGAGATTCATAAAATAATCTCAAACTTCCACACTCCAACCTCTGAATCCCAAAAAGACATGTCTTTCCATATGCAAAATACATTCATTACATCACAATATTCCAAAAACCTTAAATCATTTCAGTTGCAATGCTAAGTACAAAATCAAATAAAAATCAGTTTTAAGAATGCAGTTTATCTTGGAGTAACATTCCCTCTGGCTGTAGACCTGTGAAACTTACAAAACAAGTTATCTGCTTCCAATATACAAATGAAGCACAAATATAGGATAAACATTTGAATTACCGTAAGATGAAATTGGGAGGGAAACAGTCATGGGTCTTCACCAGTTCCAAAAACTTGCAGGGCATAATCCATTAGATATCAAAGTCCGAGGATCATCCTTAAAATTATGATTTCTTCTTCTCCTCAAGGCTTCATGGGGACCCACCCTTTCCACAGGCTTGCCCAAGGGCCATACTTTCCCATTCCAACCTCTTCAAGCATCTGGGTGGAGATCAAGCTCCAGGCCTCACCCTCCAAGAACATTTGGGTGATGGCCACACTTTCCCCAATCTCTAGGGGATAGTCTCAACCCCCTCAGAACAATGGAGTGATGACCTGACTTTACCTAACATATAGGGACAAGACCCAACCCCCTCAGAGCAGTGGGGTGGCTACTTAACTCTCCCCAACCTATAAGGAACAGACCCACCCCCTTCAGAGAAGCAGAGTGGTAACCTAACTCTCTCCAACCATGGGGGAATGTGTTCCATCCTCTCTAGAACCTGGGGTGACCAAACTCTTCCTCAGCAGTGGGCTGGAACATCTACTCTTTTCAAATGCCAAGGCAAACTCACCCTCTCTGTATGCATAGGTGGTGTCCCTCTCTTGGCCTGAGGAGATGTCTTAATTCCAGACCTCAGCTTCCACAGTTTTCCTCTTGAAGTTATTTTTTCCCTTCAATCTCTTCCCCTTTCTGTCCCTTTAAGTCCAGGCCCACAGGGTTTTGTTCATACAGATCTCACAAAAAGATTGTTGCTTACCAATAAACTAGAATCCAAACCATCAGACAGTAAGACTTTCCACAAGTCCTTTCTGGATAACTGCATTATCAATCCTGACCTACAAATTCCAGGTTTCGTTAAGTCTGCACATGGGCCACTATCCTCTGGGAGCCTGGTTTCCAGAAGCTTGGAATTTCTGAAATCAGTCTCTGGTTTCTTTGTGCCCAACAATTCATTTCTCAGTTTATTTCTTTCTTCTCACATTTTGCTATAAGCTACAAGGAGAAGCCATGCAGCATTTTCCACATTTGCTTTGGAAATATCCACACCTAAATGTCCAAGCTCATCATTTTCAAGTTCTGCCTTCCATCTAATATCAGGAGTCAATTTTGCTAAGTTCTCTGCAACTTTAAAACATGGGTCACCTTTCCTCCAGTTTCCAATAATACTTTCATCAATTTCTTCTAAGGCTTCACTGGAAATAACGTTAGGATCCATATTCCTATCAACAGTCTCTTCAAAGCAATCTAGGCTTTTCTTATCAAGCATCTCAAAATTCCTCCAAAAAATATTCCTTACCCATTTATAAAACCTTTCCAGTATTTCTGGTAATTGCAGCAGCATGACCCTACTCCTGGTACCAATTTCTGTTTTAGTTTGCCAAAGGGCTGCTGGTGCAAAGTACCAGAAAATTGTTGGCATTTATAAAGGGTATTTATTTGGAGCACAAGCTTACAGTTCAAAGGCTATGAAAAGTCCAAACTGAGGCACCATGAGAGATGTTTTCTCTCCAAAGTCAGCTACTGTTGATCCTGGCATCATTGCCACATGGAGACCTGCAGAGGTCTCTGTCTTCTCCTCCAAAATTTACCATCTCTTGGAGCTCAGCTGTGAGCAACCAGACATAGGGCTTGACTCATTCTGGACATTAGCTCTTTGAGCCTCTTGGAGTCTCCTGTTTTCCTGCAATCTTCTCTCCAATTGCAGAATCAAATATGCTGATTTTCTTTTTCCTGTGTCTGTCTTGTAAGTTTGTTTATATCAGACCCAGCAAGGGAATGGGGACTCAACCTGAGCCACACCTCACTGATGTAGTCCAATCAAAAGACTTAAAGCAATCTTATCAAGTAATCTAATCAAAGGCTCCTCGATTGCATTTAATGTAATTAAAGGGTATCACACCCAGAGGAATACATTAGCTTACAAAGATAATCTTTCTTTTTTTGGGATTCATAAAATAGTCTCAAACTGCCACACATATGAAACAATACACTATAATCATACTGGCATTTATAATTACCCAAATGGTTATTTCTTTATGCTGCTTTGAACCACTGTCTAGTGTCTTTTCCTTTCAGTGCAAAGAACTCCTTGTAGGGCAGGTCTAGTGGTAATGAACTCCCTCAACTTTTGTTTATTTGACACTGTCTTGATCTTTTCCTCATTTTTGAAAGAAAGTCTCATTAGAAATAAAATTCTTGGATGGTAGTTGTTTTTTTTCAGCACTTTAAATATTTCAACCCACTGCCTTCTTGCCTCCATGGTTTTTGATGAGAAATTGGCACTCAATGTAATTGGGACTCCCTTTTACATTGCTTTTCTTTTGCAGCTTTCAGAACTCTCTCCTTGTCTTTTGTATTAGATAGTGTGATCAACATATGATGAAGTACATTTTTTTCATGTTTATGTTGTTTGGTGTTCTCTGGGCTTCTTGGATGTGCATATTTATGTCTTTTGCTAAGTTTGGTTTTTCGTTATTTCTTTGAATATTCCTTCTGCCTCTTTCTCTCTTTCTTCTCCTCTGGGACTCCCATAATGTGTATATTGATGTGCCTGATGGTGTCCCACAGGTGTCTTAGGCTATTTTCACTTTTAATATTTCTTTTTTCTTTCTCTTTCTCAGCCAGACTCATTTCAAGTGTCTTATCTTCACGTTCACTGATTCTTTCTTCTGCCAGTTCCAATCTGCCCTTGAAACCCTCCTGGGCATTTATCATTTCAGTTATTGTGGTCTTCAACTCCAGTAGTTCTGTTTGGTTTTAAAATTTTCTATATCTTTGTAAAGACTCTCATATTACTCACTCATATCTTTTAGTTCTTTCTCTGTATTTTCCTTCATCTCCTCAAGCATTTTCATAATTACTTTTTTAAAGTCTTTGTTTGGTGTGTCCACATTCTGATGTTCTTTGTTGGTGTTTTTTGGGTTTTTATCCTCTTCCTTTGGATGGGTCATCATTTCTTGTTTCTTTGTTTGTCTTGTACTCTTTTGTTTCATACTGTACATTTTGATATTTTAAAATGTTAGCTCTGGGATTTATTCCCTGAGGTATATGCTTCTTGGTTTTGTAACCAGCTGGTGATAAGATTTTCTTGAGCTTCTGCCTTCTTAATAAAGGTCTGTCCAAGGCAAATATAGTGTGCAGGATTTTCCCTGTCTTTTTGGGCCTCTGTATTATCTTGAGCTTTTGCTTTTTAGTTGTTTTGGAATTTCTCTTCTTATAGGAGTTTGTTTGTCCCCTCTGTTTTCTAGGAGACACACCTCTATCTGGGTGTTTGAAGCCAGTAGGCCTTTGTCCCAGACTTTTCCCCTCTGTTGATTTTTACACTCCTTTTGTTGTCTCAAGCTGCTGTGCCTGGAGGGCAAATTCTAAGAAGAAGGCACAACCAAGACGACTTTCCCAAAACATGGCCAGGGACCGAAAAAGGGGTGCAGAGCTGCTCCAAAGTGTCCTGGGAAAGGGATCAGGAAATGTGCCAAGAGCTTTTCCAATGGCTCCCCAAAGCTGAGCTTTCCTGTCCTGCTGAGCAATTGCAACCCTTCAGCTAATTGTCCCTGCAGCCTGAGGAAGCACAGCATCTTTAAGTCTCTATAGCCATCACTGTCCAGGGCAAGTTGAAACAATGGCTGCTGCTGCCCTTGTCCAGGGTTGGTTGAAATAATAGCTACCCTCAGAGTCAGGTCCCAGCAAGCTGAATTCACTAATCAATAGCCCTGATTAATGATCATCCATGCCTACCCCTGTTCTTGGGGAAGAGGATTTTTATGTCCCTTTTTGTCATCAACTGCTAACCAGTGACTGAACTCTATAACAGCATGCTGCAAGAGTTGGGGTATGGGTGTTGGTAGCTGCTGTGCGAAGAGAGTAATTTACTGTTCTTTACCGTAATTTATCAGCCTCTTCCTCTCACTCTTCCCTGGATGCTGTACAGTGTTCTGGCTTCTGGAGTTTCAAAATAGTTGTTTCAGACAGTTCCTGCCTGATTAATAGTTGTTTTGATAGAAAGACTGGGTCCTAGAGTTCCCTATTATGCCATCTTCCCACAATCTTTTCCTTATGCTCACTTTTAAAAGGACACTTAAAAGTATTACTTGTAAATCCATATGGTATTTAACACAAGTAGAAGATACATACCTATTAAACACTTGCTGAGTGAGTGACTTATGAACTAACTCTGCCATGAGGAAGTGAACTGTGAGCTGCAGAGGTTCAGGATCATGAATAAAGTTTCAAATAATTAACAAGTTCTTGTATTTGTTTCCCAAGTGTTTCAGACATCTGATTTTTAATTGTGCATGCTATAAGAATTTAGAAAGATAAAAATGAATAAGGTCTTTATAGAATAATATCCTTCATTTTAGAATTATTTTTTCCATCTTCTTTTTCTTTTTCTTAATCTCCTATTAAGGGAACAAGTGAAAGGCTTTAGTTCCACCTTCTCTTCATAATCTTGTGCCATCCCTGATATGATGGATCCTACAAATATTAAAAGTGAAACAGGAGGAGAGAGAAGAAAAAACATCAAAGGGATGTTTAATTTAATTCAATTGTATTATTTCAGGTAATGCCAGCTGCTATAACAAACCCCCAAATGTCAATGGCTTAACACAAAATAAAAATTTATTTCATATTCATGTAATAATTTAAGGTTGGTCTTCATAATTGGGGAGAGGAAGAGGGTGGAGATAGTGGTATACTTGGCTCCATGCCATTAATTATTAAGCAGCTAGGTTGATAGAAACTGTTGTCTTCAACAAGTGGCTTCTAAGGTCATTCTGGGTGTTAATACCTAGATGGAAAACAGGGGAAGAGGGAGGTTGAAGGAAGCACACCTGCTTCTTAACTACCTTGGCCTGGAAACAAATAGTCATAAGGCCCAATTTAGATAAAAGATGGCTGGAAAGTGTAGGGCTTGCTGGGCAGCCTCTGCCCTGCAACAACCCTACATCAAAAAAGAAAAAAGAAAAAAAAAAAAGCGCAAATCTATTGAAGGAAGACCTCTATGTCTCCCACACCAGTATTAGTCAAATCATCAAAAAATGACATGAAATCTAAACAGAGGGCATATAGAGGAATGGGTTGGGAAGGGTATACTTGTTGATCCTTTTCTTTCTATTTCTCTTCTCACCAAAATATGCTGATAAATATTTTGTTTTCTTTAAAAATTACTAAGATTCTGAAGAATAGTCTCTCTTCTACTTAATGCATAGGAGAAATTAATGCCAGGGCAAATAACTTTTCTGAATTTAAATTTTATGAATTCAAGATTCATCATTGTAAAGTGAAGAGTGACTGGACACAGATTTTGGCCTAATACCAGATAGCCTACTGCTAAGAATGTAGTTTTGGACCAATGACTTAACATCTCAGCCTCAGTTTGCCCATCTGTAAAATAAGGATGACCATTTGGCCAGCATGAAATAATATAAAATACCGGGTTTTAGCCTGCTTTGACTTTTTAGGACTTGATCTCACCCAGACTGATATGTTGGGCATTCTTACACAATGTTGAAAGATTTATTTTCCTATTTTATCTTACCATATTCATTCTATCACTGGCTTCTTGTGTTATTCTTTCTCCTGCCTTAGTAACGATCTAGTTTTTCATTCTGTTCTCTTTATCAAATCCCTTTAGTTCAATGCCAAGTCTAGCCTCTCTCTGCTAACAAAAACTTGGCTTGTCATCTGAATTTGATTTTTATCCTGTTTTATCCTAATTCACTCATGATCTCCTTTGGGTAATTCTCCTCTCTATCTGAACCCTGGAATTCTCTTCCTCTTTTAGACTTTCTACTTGAATTTCTATGTTGGTTTCATATAGAAAATCAATAGATACTTATTTCCTTTCCTCTGATTAAATCCCAAAGCCCCTAAAGCTATTGTTCTGCTTTCTGCCTCATCCCATTCCTGATCTTCTCTTAACAGTCTACAGAGATTCAACTGCTAGACTGCACGCACTCTTATACTCTGCCAAGGATGTCATGCAAGGAATTCATTGAAACCCCTTCTTGCATGTCGCTCTGAAAAACGCAATTCTTACTCAAGCCATCATGTTGTAATCTTGGACTCAAAGAAAACTGATGTAATATCGACTTTCACACCATCATATTTTCTGATAGCTTTACATAGGTAGACAAGTAAACACAGGTGTTGCTGCCATAGGCACAGGGAAACCATCACTGCCAGTAAAAGTATGGACACATGCTGTTATTTTTCGGCTACCCAACAAACAGCCCTCCATTTCATTGTGGGGAAGCCCCTGCCCCATGTAAGTGCCTCTGGGAGAGGCAAGGACACAGGTCTATATATTTCTTCTGTAAATAATCTGGCAGCTTGGATTTGTGACTCAGGCTCAACCAATCCATTGCTCCCACCTGGGACTTTAGATCTTGAGGAACTGTACAAAGACTCCAAGTTATTCTCTGGGTTGTGATCAATAGCATTCATAGAATAGCAGTGGCAACAGCTGCTGCTGGCATTGAGAGTCCAGGGCCTTAAGGGCCAGTGACTATGGCTACCTCAGTGAGTATTTGCTGAAGTGGATTCTCCATTTTTCTTCTCCATTCTGAAAGCTACCTGATATCCTTGAGTAAATTTGTTTTCTGTCCATACAGGCCAAAGTGAAATTTTGTGTTTACAGCCAAGGATTCTGACTGGTAGAATATATAATGTCTGGTTTAGGAGGTCTCATGAACCAGCAGAGAAGGTCACTGGACTTATAATTTATGATCCTATCTTGAATCCTGGCTCTTCTACTTAAATAACTGTATTGCATTAATTGCAGTAATGCATTTATATGCTGAGTTTGGCTTAGAGAGAGGCCACATTTGAGTAGCAAGGACTTTCAGGAGGTAACTCTTAGGCACCCTATAATACTAGGCTAAGTTTCAATTTCAAAAGTAAAGTTTCATAAGTACAGTCATCAAAATCAAGGGCCTGTCAATGGTCCATCTTCCTTCACTAGGCACTGCCCCTGTACTTGGGGGATTCTTGCTGTCCCATTAGAGAATGTGGCAGAGCTCCCCAGAATGGGAATTTGATATCCTTTTGGTTATTACTTGAATCTCCACCCACTGTGGCAATGCCCCATGAACACTTGAGCACATTCATATGCCTTATAGGTATGCCCCAGGTGAACCTCCTCCCATGCATCCCCCATCACTGTAACCCCACACCAACAGGCTCCCCTGCCACTAATAGTAACCCTTCTGTGATACAAAACTTCTTTAAAACTGAAGCCAATAAAATAACCAAATACAATTAATAAGAAAAGCAAATAATTATGATAGTTTTAAAAATAACAAATAAAATACAATTTTTAAAAAAATTTGAAATAATAAAAAATAATAAAAAATATAAAATAAAGAATTTGACGTCTTTCTTCACTCTAAGATCTGTTGTCTTGTATGTACAGTGACATTTTCTTCCATTTATTCCCTCAGTGTCTTATTTTTTTCATTTTGTCTTCAAAGAAGCTTTAGGTTACAGAAAAGTCATGTGGAGAATATAGGGGATTCCCACATACCCAACGTCCTCCCCCTTTTCCCCTTTCCCCTATTAATAACATTTTACATGTGGATGGTACATTTGTTACAATTGATGTACAAATATTGAAACATTTCTATTAACCACGGTCAATGATTTACATTATGGTTTACATTTTGGACCATACACTTTTATATTTTGATGAAATCTAACTGTATCCATCACTGCAAGATCATGTAGAACACTTCCATCAACCCCAAAATGCCCCATGTTCCATCTATTCTATTCCTCCCTCCCCCTCCCCACAGGACCCACAGCAACCACCAAGCTTCACTCCTTGAAGAACAAGATTCATAGTTACTTGCAACAATATTGAGGGCTTGACATACTGGCCTGTCCTCCCCTATTAGGTACTGCCTATGCTCTCAAGAGACTCCAACCCCTCTATTTTAGAACATAGCAGGACTCCCCAGGATGGGAGTCCAACTGGTAACATATATACAACCTAAAATTTTCTCCTTTTAGCCACAGTCAAATATAAAATTCAGTAGTGTTAATTACATTCACAAAGTTGTGCTACTATCACTACCATCCATTACCAAAACTTTTCCATCACCCCAAATAGAAATTCTGTATCAATTAAGCATTAACTCTCCATTCCCTGCTGCCACCCCTGCCCCTGGTAACCTATCTTCTTGTTTCTGAATCTAAAAAATTGCATATTCTAATTATTTCATACCAGTGAGATCATACAATATTTGTCTTTTTCTGTCTAGCTTATTTCACTCAACATGATGTCTTCAAGGTGATTGCATGTATCAGGATTTTATTCCTTTTTATGGCTGATTAATATTCCATTGTATGTATATACCATATTTTGTTTATCCATTCATTGGCTGATGGACACTTGAGATGCATCCTTTTTTTTTTTTTTTTTTTTTTGGCAATTGTGAATAATGTCACTTTGAACATCAGTGGGCAAATATCTGTTTGAGTCCCTGCTTTCAATTCTTTTGGGTAGGTACCTAGCCACGCTGTACTCTTGGAATGCTCACCTAGGGCATACCAGCCTCCTTGATAGAAGTCTGATAACTCTGAGACTGTCAGACTATAAGGAAGCCCAATTTAACCAAATAGAGAGGCCTTTTGGAAAGAGGGAGATATCTGGCCAGTTGCCATTCATTCCTGCTATCCCAGCCCAGGTGCCAGATGTGAGTAAAGAGGGCACCTTGGATGTTCACCTGCAGTAGACACCATGTAGAGAAGAACTGAGCAACCAAACCAACTACATAAACCAAGGCCATAGACATATAACCCCAGTTGAGCCACTCCAGGCTTTCCAGCTGGGGCCCCAGGAATCACGGAGCAGAGATGAGCTGCCCTCTCTATGCCTTTCCTGAATATTTGATCCATAGAATCATGATCATAATAAAATGGATGTTGTTTTATACTTCTAAGATTTGAGGTAGGAATAGAAAACAAAGAAGCAGAATACTATATAAGTGTATTATTATTAGATGACTGAATAAAGTCTTTACTTGAGGAGAGTTCTCTCGTGACAAATAGTAAATGAAAGAGGCTCCGTTTTGTGTGATCCAAAGACGTGCTTTACAGCACAGCTAGTAGTTACATGGGTCGTGTGCTGCCACTCCACTATAAACTTTGCTAATAAGTCACAGCACTTTACCCCACTCAAAGCACACTTGTCATTACAGGGACCTGTGCAGCCATAGATGGAGCCCATTTGCCATCTCTCTCTTAGACTCTCATCTTTGCATTTCCTTCTTTAAAAGACCTCTGAATTAGAATCGGTGGATTTTGGTTATCTGGGGTAGAAGGCAGATATTGGAGTTCCCTGTATGGGTTTTTGTATTATTTTTGTAACTGTTCTGAAAGTTTGAAATTATTTCAAAATAAAAAAGTTTAAAGGGAAAACGTGAATACAAATTAATAATGATACTACTAAATTTACAAGATTAAGTTTAAATCTTTTTTGTGAATTTAGATAACATGTATATATTTAAACTTTTTATTGTCATAACATATGTACAACTCAAAATTTCCCGTTTTATGCATTCTCAAGAGCACAATCTCATAGTATTAGTTACATTCACAATGTTGTTCTACCATCTCCAAAATCTATTACCTAACTTTTTCATCACATCAAATAGAAACTCTGTCCCTATTAAGTAACAGCATCCTCTACCCACCCTCCCATCCCATCCCTGGTCCCTGGTAACTTATAACATACTGTCTGTGTTTAAGAATTTGCTTCTTAAAGGTATTTCACATGCCTTTACATAAATCTTTCATGTGAAAAGATGAACTAAATGGAGAATATTTCAAAAAATCTGAAAAAATGTTAAATATGTTAATTTAATTAAAAGGCAGCTTACAAAAGCTATCTATAAGTGGTGTGTGTGTGTGTGTATATATATATATATATATATATATATATAACAAAACATAAACAAACATGGTGAGATTACAGATGATTTCAGTTTTCTTTTTTTGTATTTTTTCCATTTCCCCCCCCAATTTTCTGCAAGGAACACATAAATCTTTTGCAATTAGGAAAAAAAGTGAAATGTGATTATAACCAGGGGTGACCTCTAAAATATCTAACAAGTGCAAAATGGGTACTGGCCAACCTGGTGGGTATTATAACCTTGATTGTCACCATCACTACCACTACAAAGATGGTCAGGGACAAGTTATTTGCTAGATAATGCCTTTGCTGAAGCCCATGAGAAATCACAAACTTAAGGAATTAATGAACTAAGTTCTCTATTACCCTAAAGCGACAATGATTTGTCAAATTATGGTTTTTGGGGGTCCTATAAAGCCATATTGTAAGTACCACTGTGTCAGCAAGGGTCCTGGAAACAGAAAGTATACCAGTATAGAATTACCAATCCTGTTTTGAGACCTGAAAAGGCAAAAAAAGAAACACTGGTGTATGATGAAAGTGATAACTGCAGGAAGCAGCTACCACTACCAAGGCTGGGGGGAAGCAAGGAACAGGTAGGCATTATTAGAATTTAATACTTTTGAGGAGGGTCTCTGCAGAGCTTGGGTGCTGCATGACAGATACTGGTGCCTCAGGAAGTCTAAGGAGGAACCTCTCAGCTCTGAGACTCAGATCTCTAAGGAGGGAGCAATGGCCAGCTCCTGCTCATACCTCTAGGCAGGGGGTGGGAATCTCAGTCTAGGAATGTGAGAGAAAAACTTCAAACTTGAACCAACTCCTGCTTCTACTAGTAAAAAATTATTTCTGACAAAAGCAGCAAACATATAAGAAGGAGCAATTCCCTCCTTTCTCTTCCAGCCTTTCTGACTTCCTCTTGGGCTATCTGTTGACAGACCTGGGTGAAGAGAGCAGTGGATTGCAGAGACCCAGCCCCAGCTTCATAAGCAGAATATCAAAGGGTGGGAGACTCCAGCCACCACAACAACCCTGTCTCCACTTCCACTGCTGGAGTTAATTTAACCAACATTAAGTCCAACAGTGTGCTACTGACATCCAATAATGGATAATTTACCTGTATTAAAAATCATTTTTTGATGTACCTACAGCTTCTGATCACTATATCAACCAGTAGGTAATTGTAAACAATTACATGGTCTCTGGAATTCCACTTTTTAGACTTGAATTTTTTCCACTTTTTTTATTTTTTAAAAGATACTTCGATTACATACATGTTACAGAGAATATATAGGGGGTTCCCATATACCCTGCTCCCCACACCTCCCACATTTTCCCACATTAGCAACACCTTTCATCAGTGTGGTACATTCATTGCAATTGATAAACACATTTTGGAGCATTGCCACTAAGCATGGATTATAGTTTACATTGTAGTTTACCCTCTTTCCCATTTGACTCTGTAGGTTATGGCTGTATCTGTCGTTGTAATGTCATTCAGATGATTCCCAAGTCCCGAAAATGCCCCACTATTACCCGTTTTTCCCTGTCCCTAACTCCAGAAGATCCATGGGTCACTGCTTCCACAACAATGGTGTTTCTTCCAGTGCTAGAATCACAAGTAGCCTATAGTAGAATACTAGTAAGTTTATTTTAGTCCATAGTTCATTTCCCAATCCTGAGGACTCTGGGATGGTGATGCCCAATCCACCATTAATTGAGGGGGGGTTTGATCCTATACAGCTGATAGATGGGACTCTCTTGCTAGCAGTTGTAGGCACTCTCGGTTCCTTGGTATGTTGTTTGTCCATCATCTCCTCCCCGTTAGTTGTCCTGGGTAAGTCCATTAAACTGGAGAGTAGGTGTTGCAACTCTGTTGAGATTCAGGGCTCAGCTGACACATGGACAGCCCAAAGATTTGTCTCTTGGATGTACACCTATCAACTCTAGTACTAATTATAGGTTAAAATAGAAGGACAAAAGAGTCATGCATAGGGAAACCACTGCTGAGTCTAACTCAGTCACACTGGGGAGCACAAATACCAGAATAGAGCACACTGGCAAGGGGCCAAATTCCTGAGCTGTCTACCTTGACCATAGTGTCTGGATGTCTCCATATCCCAGAGGAGCTTCGCTATTTGGGATTGTATCTACTTTGGCTGCCAATGAGATCTTGTTGAGATGTGCGTAAGCGCTACCTCTGGGATGGCCTCCCAACTAACTTTGAATTCTCTTAGCCTTACAAACTCATTTGTCCTTAGCTTTCCCCCCTTTTTGTCAAGGTGTTTCTTGTTTGTTTGTTTGTTTGTTTTCCAGATGCATTGCTGGTTGGTACTTGGTAGCAATCCCTCAGTGCCAAGGAGGGTCATCCCTGGGAGTCATGTCCCATACTGGGGGGAAGTTATTGCTTTTATATGCTGAGTTTGGCTCAGAGAGAGGCTACATTTGAGCAACAAGGAGGCTCTCAGGAGGTAACTCTTAGGCACCCTATATCGCTAGGCTAAGTTTCAATTTCAAGAGCAAAGGCTCATAAGCATAGTCATTAATATCAAGGGTCCTTCAATGGACCATCCTCCTTCACAAGTCATTGTCCCTGTACTTGGGGCATTCTTGTTGTTCCATTAGAGAATGTGGCAGAGCTCCCCCAGATGGGAATTTGATATTTTTTGGTTATTGTGTGAATCTCCACCCACCATGACAATGCCCCATAAACATTTGAACACATTTATATGCCTTATATGTATACCCAGGTGAATTTCTTTGCATGGATCCCCTCTCACTAACACCCCTCACCAATGATTCTCCCCTGTCACAGTTGTAACCCATCTGTGATCTAAAACTTCTTCAAAAATGAAGCCAATAAAATAGTCACACACAATTAAAAAGAAAATGAAATAGTAATGATAGTTTTGTATATAAGAAGTAAAATACAGAAAAAATTAATAAAAAGTAAAAATAGAATAATATTTTTAAAATTTGGAATATTAAAAATAATGAAAAAATATTTGAAGAAAAAAATTTTTTTTCTTTTTTTGTTACTTGTTGCCTTTCATTACTATAAGACTGTTGTCCTGTATGACTTGAATTTACCTAAAAATATTGTAGCAAGTCTCCATTGCCAGGGAAGGATCAGAACTTTCCATCTTAATGTTCTATGCTTTTATTTTCTTCTGCTCAAGGAAACTGTAACTAATTTAAAGATCCCTGAAGAACTCTTTTTAATAAATTGGTCTTCAATGGGATTCCATCAGTTAATATTGAGGGTCTTTTTTTTCTAAACAAATCAATTTTATTGATACATATTAATAAAGCATGCAATTTATCCAAAGTGTATGATCAATGGTATTTGGTATAATCACATAGTTGTGTGTTCATCATTTCAGTCATTATTAAAGCATTTTCATTATTTCAATAATAATAATAAACACAAAACAGACGAACAAACAAGAAAATTCCTCACCTCTCAATCTCTCTGTTTCCCCTGCTGTACATAGCTGCTATTTCTGGCTATTCATTCACAATTATTTATTTGTTTATTAAGCAGTTTTATTGAGATATATTCACATACCATATGATCTATCCAAAGTGTATAATCAAAGGCTTTTTTTTCAGCTGTTAAAAAGTCCTTTATTGTAAAATTGTAAAATAAATAGAAAAATAGATTGAAAGAAATTACAAATTTTAAAAGAGAGTGCAAGGCCAGGTTAGATTTAATATAATCAATTATAAAAAAAAATAGATAGCATAGCAACAAACCTTTATAAATGCAAATGATAATTTAAATATAATAGAAATTAATTATAATATAATTCTGATTTTTATATTACAGCTCTATTGGACATAATAATATCTAAGAATTAAATAAATTATTGGTTTAGTTATTTAATTTCCATTTATGCCATAATTCTTTCTAGATAATCAAATTCCTATTTGGGAATTCCTCACATCTTATTGAAAGGAATTACAGAAGTTAACAATTTGCCAACTCATAAGTTTATGAGTGGAAAAACTCAAATCTTATTCAACAGTAGTAATGCAAAATCATTATTGATCCAGATAGTTTATTTTAATTAAAGAGTTGAATAAGAAAGGATTAAAGAAAAATGAAGCATCCAAAAATATATCTCTTCTCAAGCCCAGTATTGAGGGTCTTTATGAATAAGAGCCTGTGATTCTAACATCGTGGTCAAGAAAGTATTTTCCACATCACACATCATCCTCTTTATGAAGACTCCTGGGAGAAATTCCTGCCAGCTCTCACTAACAAGAACAGATGTATTTCCTTTGAGTAGTGTGTTTTTATCTCATGGACTTTGAACTATGCAAGTGACCATGTTTTCTTCACTAAGTGCTGACAAGTTTACTGCTAAATTGCTTCCCTACCTTGTCGCCTATCCCAGTATATTTGTGGATCACAATGCTCTCTGTTTTTTTTGTTGTTGTTGCTCTATTTCTGTCTACTCTTTGTCCCTGCTTTTATTTCTTTTATTCTACTTTTAACAACAGCACTTTATCAGTTTTTATATATGCATTGCAAGCCTCCTGATATGCATTAGGGAAAAGACAGAACATAAACAAATAGTTACAATAAAACAAACAAAAAAAATGAGTTTACAAGTTTTCTGGGGAAGAAATATCTGACAAAATTCAAGTGATTCAATTTCAAGCATTAGTCCAAGTAAAACAAAGAAAAATGCACATAGATTTTAAAAGAATGAGGTGTTTCAAGACTGGTAAAAATATTTATATTTTTATTACTACCACTGCCAGAAATCTAAAACGAGAGCTTCAAATGTAGTATTCATAGTTTAAGTATCACTATTTTTACTTTATGACTTCCTTTGAACATCCCTCATTAAGAATGTTCTTCATAAAAGTAAGCTACAATCTGAAGTATCATTTGGTTATCTCTAGGGCCCAAACGTTTTTTGTTTTACCGCTACCAGAATGTACTTCCATTTCAGCATTAAATAACACTGGGAAAATTCACCACCAGCATTTAGGAAGAATTCTGACTAGATAAATATTTCAATGTCTTAATACCACATTCTTGCCTTTGGGCTAATTGATATTTCTGAGCCTCAGTCACCTAGGAGATAGTACCTGTCATTGCAGGTAAACAAGAGAATTAAAATAGCTAATGTTTGTGAGAAAGCCTAGCTCATAACAGGACTCTAAAAGTGGTAGCTACTGTTATTGCTATGATAATCTGCCTTCTTGAGAGGGTTCCAGTTTTCTGACCTGCATAGTACACAACTACTTGAAAAGCAAACTCATCCAGCAATCCATTGTTTTTAACTACGTGAGGCCAAAGTCAATGGAGAGAGTTTGGGTTGAAGGGGCTGGTTGCTTTAAGGGGAAGGGGTTAATTTTCTGGGGTGCCAGAAGCAATATCCCTGGAAACTTTAAGTGACATTGGTATAATCCTTGAAGTAGTTTTGGCTCTTTACAGAACACCATGCAATAATTGTTTGCTGTCCTGATTGTGTGCCTTTGAAGTCAATGCTCTGCCTTTCTTTGGTAGCTCATCTGAGAAGCTGCTGCTATTTTTACATAGCATTAGGTCCGTCCTATTCCCTGTACAGGCAAGGCTGTGGTGGCAGTGGGAGGTTTGTCCCACTGTTTCCAGGGATTGCCTGGAGAGAGCTCTAACTACTTACTGAATAGCCACAATATCCAGGCAAAGGTTTGCCTTATCTCCAAAGGGGTCACTTCACACAGATGCATGTAAGACCATCTACTGAGAGGCAACTATTTCACTTTGTGTGAATTCTGTTGATTGTAGAATGACCTAACTGTTCAACATTCATCTTTCTAATCCACTGAGGGTATCACCCAGAAACTTCTCTAAGCGTGACCATCGCCTCAGCAACATCTTATACTGTGTTTAATCCCGCAGGTCTGTGGTTGCTCAGCTCCACTACTGTCTCTTCTATCAGAATAGGAGCTCCCAAAGAGCATGGTTTTTCTTTGCAGTTTTGTATCTACATTGCAGAGCATGTAGTAGGTGCTTAGTAAATGTGAGTTAGCGGAATTAAACAATCTGACCAACATGAAGCCCCCCACATACAATGTTAGAAATGTTTTAGACACTTTCTTCCTGCCTGTATATTTGCTAACTGGAATCTTATAACTAGAGGAGCTCAAAAAACATCTTCAAGTGCAATCGATGAACATTATTCATGATGATTCTTAGAAGGAGAGGTGAAACAGCCTGCCTAAGGTCACAGTTCTGAACAATGTCAGAGACAGGACTTGAAACCAACTATCTGAATCAGTTAAGTTTTTTCCAGATGATGTGTGTATTGGGCTGAGTGCTGTGCCCCTAAAATTAATGTCCACCCAGGACCTCAGAATGGGACCTTATTTGGAAATAGGGTCTTTGCAGATGTGATCAAGTTGAGATGAGGTCATACTGGATTAGGTTGGGCTCTAAATCCAATGGCTGGTGTCCTTATATAGAAAGAGAGATTTGGAGGCACATAGACATGCTCACGGGGAAGAAGACCATATGATGACAGAGGCAGAAATTGGAGTAATGCAGCTATAAATCATGTATAGCCAAGAATTGCTGTCAACTGCTAGAAGCTGGAGGAGGCATGTTATGGATTTTTCCTCAAAGCCTTCAGAAGGAACCAACCCTGCTGATGCCCTGATTTCCGACTTTGAGCTTCCAAACAGTGAGAGAATACATTTCAGTTTTAAGCCACAGAGTTTGTGGTAATTTGTTATAGCAGCCCAGGAAACTAACATAAATGTAATAAAGCCAGAAAATCCCTTATTCTCAGTGTTAGTGCTTCCTTCTGTTATCTACGACAACTAAAGTTTCAGTGGGATTTCATCTTGTTTGTGGGAATCCACAGGACCAGCACCTTAATCTCCTCTCCATTTTACTCCTTTAAAATTCTCCCTTAGATGCTCCAAAAATAAAATAAAAATTCTTTACGAGGATCCCATTCTGATTTTCCATTCAAGCATTCATTTTCTTTTTGTCAAAATCAATTGAAAATAAAATGTAAACTAATGTTTCCCCCATTCCATTTTGGATGTTTTCTCTCAAAATTAGGGTCTACCACTGCTATCTCAAAGCATTAAAACATGGCAAGTTTGCTATAGATCTTATAAGTGAGATAATCAGGTTGGCATTTTATAAGCTGAAAATGTTTTGATTAATCCTGTAAACTGAAAGCATAAAATATCATTTAAAACTATCAGCTATATTTAGGATTTGAATTCTAATACAAGGGTGACAAAAATAGTTGTGTTTTTATAGTATTTTTTCACAGAGTTTCAGCCTAGAAAGAATTATTTTAAGAGAACAAAAGTTTAGAATAGAAATTTGAATCTAGAAAAAAATGGCACATAAATTACAAATTTGAAATAGAATTGGTTTATAACACTGCAATAAAAAAACATCGGTCTTGAGGGCTTACTATGTGTAAGGCATGGTTCTCATAGCTATGCTCTTAAGTCATTTAATAATTTAACCCAAGGCTGTCTCTGTTTTACATTGTAACAAAAATAGCCCACCGAACATCTTCAGTGTAATCGTATGTACCAAACACGAAATTAGGCATGTCATGCACTTTTTATTATTTAATCCTCACAGTGGCCAGGGAAAATTAGAATATTTTTTCACATGGTCACAAATTAGAATATTTTTCACATTAAGGAAATGTTCCCAATTTAGTCTCTAAAGTGAGTTCACAATGCTGAGCTCAGAAGAAAGTAACTACAATATTTCTTTTCAAATATTTATTTTTCTCTTTTCTTTTTCACTTAAAAATTAGAGACACTATTCATGTTCATGGTAACAATATAAACAATATAAACAATATAATTAAACAATATAAAGGGGTATTAATCACCAAAAAATATTTAGTGGGGGCCCACTATATTCCAGACAGTTTGATAATGAAGGTGTATATAATGAGATGGATAGTTAGGAAATTGAAGGAGCACGCCCTTTCATTTACTGCTATATACCAGGCAATAAATCATGGCAGGATACAAAAAAGAATGACACCATGACTGCTTTTATGGAGCTTACTACCTGGTGAAAATCTAAAGATAATACAAGATTTTATGTCAACTGGAAAAGAGTAAAGCACACAGTTTTATGGGATCCCTGGGGGCACGGGGGAATTCTTAGTTGGGTGGGGCTGAGGTAAACTTAGGCCAGGGTGACAGCCTAGAAAGTCTGATAAAGTATTTATCCCCACAATTGGGAGGGAGATAATCAAAGCAGATGTTACAAATAGTGGTTGAGGACTAAAGTCAAAGGTCAGAGATGGTCAAGCAAACCAAGTATAAGTTCTGAGGGATGCAGTGGAAGTCAGAGACTGAGAAGACACAGAGTTGGGGGAGATGAGCTTGAAGTCCCTAGCAGCGGTGAGTTCAGCAGCAAGTTGTGGCCAGTGTAAGGGTGCCCAAGATCTATTTTTGTGTGAGATGTGGAGCCAGGACTGGTCTAGTAAAGGATCCCAGTAGGCCCACACAGACTGATAGAAAAAGTGGCATGAGGTTTGGGTCTTAAAGAAAGAGCAGGAATCTGCGAGGCAGACAAAGCGGGGCACATTCCTGAAGGAAGGGTGGGAACTGGCCAAGACACTAGACCAAAGGGCCTGGAGATATGGGCAATGGTGAAGGACATGGCTCCAGCCAAAAGCAGGGAGGGGCAAATGGCAGGAAGAGAGGGCCACAGGGCCTGGTAGGGAGTTTGGAGGCCATCCAAAGGCCTGAAGTTAGGAGAGGACATGAGTAGGTCTATCTTTTAGTTATGGGTGGAACTGTACAGGTGCACACTTAGTAAGGTATTAAAACAGCCCAGCAAGAAAAGAAAAAGAGGGCCTGAAACAGCGGTTGATACGCAATGGAGAGGGGAGAAGCTGAAGAGTTGAGAAACATTTCAGGACATAGGGGAAAAGCATATGTCAAAATATTTCCAATTCTTTTCCTCTGCAGAGAAAGTGCAAGGGAGAATGGAATTGAACATTTCTTACTCCTTTTAAATATACTTTCCATTTTTGGAGCATTTACCTAGGTCGAAAAGAATATTAAAAGTGCAGTGAGAAACATTTTCCTTTCACTTTTGTCCAAAGGCAAGGAGTAAATAATCACATGAAAATGAAAATTAGGCACAAAGGAGATTCTCAAACCCCTAACAGGTATGTGACAGTCATATTTCTGACCCAGAGACTCTTTTCTAACAAAATGGAATTAATTTTCAATGAGTCTGTAAGCTTGATAATGATTTGAATGTGTCCTAGATAAGTTGTTATTTTCTATTAGAGAAGACTAACATTGCTTTGCATCCTCTATCCTATTATATGTATGTCAGTGTGTGTGTGATTTATTATACTACTGATAAAGAAATAAAATGATAAAAGCTTAAATTCCTGCTCTCACAAACTTAATTTCATATCCTAATCTAGAAACTTTATTCCCCTCTACCAATATGATAGAAATATCACCCAATGCCTCCTTAGAAACATGATTTTAAATTGCCTTTTAAGGAATCATTAATTCCAGAGTGTGTCACTGGCCTCAATAAGAAAATAATTTCCTTAACTTTTTTTTCTCTGAATATAGCCTACTCCTCTCTCTAATCTGTTTTGTTTGCCGCAAAGTTCTTTTAAAACATGAAATGCCCATATGTGTGTTTCTTTCTTTCCTTCAGCAGCTGCACTTGCCACCACATACTTATATAATCCGGTGGCCAGCTCATCAGTCCATCCCTCTCATGTGGAAATCACAGGAGCCCAAAGGCCGCTCTGGGGTGGCACTGCACTAATTATTTGTACGACATCGCTGGAGGAACTATGCGTACTGCGGACTCATTTTGAACTTATCAAGGAAGGATGTGGATGACATCAGGGAAGGATTTTACAAGACTCTGTCTAGACTGCCAAAACAATCTGTGGTAGGAGAAAATTGCGTAAATATGGGTTACCAGGAAACAGTCATTTTTCTTCTCCCCTCCTTGTGGTCTTTTTTTTTTTTTTTGGTGTGGGACAGAGTGCAGCCTGGGCCGGCAATTCTGTAAATTATACTCTTTGAATCATGTAATAATAACTCAAGGACCAGAATGATTTAATGCCATATGGTAAGGGAATGTGGGAATCATCTCAGACCAAATAAATAAATAGAAGAAGCAAGTGACTGAGCTAGTTTTAACTTACATGTTTCTTCCAAATTTCTTAGTTTTATCCAAGGTTTTGTGGGCATTCTAGTTAGACAGATACTTCTAGGATAAATAATAGATGGACAAGGGATGGTCCAGTTTTTCTCCTTTAGAAGAAAGTTGGGGCACTCCAAGGGCACTGACAAAAGTCACTTTACCTGCACCTGAGCCAGTCAGGGGCTTGGCAGACACCTTGGTCCGATAAGTTGAAGAGTCCCGAATGCCTCCCACATGCCAAACAATGTGCTCTTTCCAGAAATACAAAGATTCACTGATTTAAGGTGATTATTTGCTTGGTCCAGTGACCCAAAGGCATGACTTCGTTTTCTTCATTGAGTCTCCCTTTTTACTCTCATGCCCAGCAATGATCACAAAACAAGGAAATAGAAGCAACTCTTTGAGGGGTCAGGCTCAGCCAAACCTGTGCAGTGGGCAACATTTGTCTCTATTTTAAACAAAACCTGGAGCACAAGAAAGAGATTCAGAGTCACACAGAATGGAATTACCAATCCTTAGGAATGTTGGTGTGTCTTCCTTTCACCTCTGTATTTCCCCTTTCCAGATTCTTATTCCATCTTGGGCACAAATTCTCTCTTCTCCCTATCCACTGACCACAAGACACCATCTACCTTCACGTTGCCATAAATCACCCAAGTCTCTCCAAACTGGCTTATCTTTTGGCCCAAACTTTTCAAGGCCTTGCCGATGGTCACTGAACATTCAGACTGGAGTATAAGACACCAATTGTGGCTAAATGTGTTACCCTGGGTGTTTCCATTTCCTATTGCTGTATAACAAATCACCTCAAACCTAGTGACTTAAAACAACAACCATTTTATTATATTTCATGATTCTGTGGGTTGGCTGGGACTTGGCTGGGTGGTTTTTCTACTGGTCTCATTTAGGGTTTCTCATGAGGCTGCAGTCAGATGGCAGCTGGGCTGCAGATGGGGCTTGGTGGGTGGTACCTCAGGGCTCCTCCACAAAGCCCCTCTCCATTAAGGTCTTTCATCTTCCAGGCTTCCGTGTAGCCTGGTCTTACATGGTGGCTCATGGTCTCAACAGGAAGGAAGCAAAAGCTTCCAGGCCTTATTAATGCCTGGGCTTAGAAGTCACAAAACATTAATTTCTTCTCAGGGGAGGGGCAACATGCAGGCACACAGAGGGATGAAATTGTTTGGGGCCATCTTTAAAGATCACCACACTAGGAATCTCTATGTATGAAAGGAAAGAAAGAAAGAAAGAAAGAGAGAGAGAGAGAGAAAAGGCAGAAAGGGAGGAAAGGGGGAAGGGAAGGGGAGGGGAGATTAGGAGAGGGGAGGGGAGGGAGAAGAAAGGGAAGAGATTTTCACAGGGGCCATGCCTGAATTTAGCCTAAAGGACTAAACCTCTTCTGTTGCGCATATTAGGTGGCATGGCCACATTGCAGAAGAGATGATCTGGAGTACCCTTGAAGCTTGAATTGTACCAGGTGGGGACATTCTACATTGACTGCAATTAATCCACACCACATTTCTTCTGGAGCCACACACCTCACCCTCCCATTCAGGCACATTTTAGCTCAGCCTTAACTTACATAGAATTGTATTGGAGCAACTAGCCTCATTACAGAGTACAATTACCTCCTACCTAGTGCCAAACTTAGGAGAATCTGTGAGCTGGGTAGGAGGTAGAGCCTACGTAAGCAAGCGTAAAATGACTGTAAGTGAAAGCTTAGATGCAGGAAAGTGTATGGAGTAGGTGGGGTTAAAAGGGAACTTGGCATTAGAAATCCAACATTCCAGTCACAATTCTGTCATTTGCTGGTGATGTGACCCCGAACAAATCATTGGAACACTTGAACCTTGAGTCTCCAGTTTCCTCAACTGGACAATGGGGATGTAGAACGGCCAACTCCTTATGGTTGTTGGATTGAAAGTAACAGGAGTTGCATGCATAAAATTTCTTTGTAAACTCTAAAGTGCTTTGAAAATGCAAGATATCAAAAGCATAAGATGAGAAGATATAAGATATACTAATAGTTTATAACATTATAAAAAGAAAATAACAGAAAGCTTAAGGGCAGTGAAGCTAGAAGAAATTACAAAGCATATAAATGACATAAATGACCCAAGTCATTAATCCGTTCAAGCTACAAAATGCATTTTATGTTGCTCTTGCAGTTGAATTTTTACTCCTTCTGGTCTACCTTGGTAATGAGCAGACATTTAAAAAGTTTTAGTTAGTTAGTACTATTTGCAATGCCTCCACAATCATATCTAAAGCAGAGCTGAGGGAAGCGGGTGTGGCTCAATGGATAGAGCTCCCGTTTACCATATGGAAGGCCCCGGGTTTGCTTCCAGGGGCCTCCTTGTGAGGGCAGGCCGGCCGACCCTTGCAGCGCGGTAGGCTGATACAGCAAGACCTCACAGCAGGAAGCGGGTGTGGCTCAATCGATAGAGCCCCTGTTTACCATGTGGGAGGCCCCGGGTTCGCTTCCCGGGGCCTCCTTGTGAGAGCAGGCCGGCCCACGCGGCGCAGTGGGCTGATGCAGCAGGACCTCACAGCAAGGGGGAGATAAGCAGACACGGAAGAAACACACAGCGAATGGACACAGTAAAACACAAGCAGCAAGTGGGGGATAAATAAATAAATAAATAAATCTTTAAAAAAAAAAATAAAGCAGAGATGATCTATCAAAAAAAATTATTCTATTTTTTAAGGGTCCATAGGTGTTGCCTCTCAGATCCTAGGAAATTACCATTCGGAACATGCAGTGACCTTACAGATGGCATGCATAAGACCTCATGAAGAACAAATGAGTCACAAGGAAAATCATTTTATGTCCAAAAGTTAACTCCTTGTCCTTGATTCAGATGAGTTGACTCTGGCTTTGGACCAGATGTAGGTAGGAGGGGAAACAGGGAGGACTAAAGGGAAGAAGCTGTTTCCTCTTGCCTTTAGCACGTGGGTTCAAAGGGTGTGTCTGCCCATAACTCTAGGGCCGGCCCTGACACATGAGTTTTCATAAGCATGTGGAGTGAGGAGTTAGTTGAAGGTGTGCCTGCAGCCCTGTGTGTTTTCCCTTCCCTCCGTGTTGAAACACAAAATGCTACATTTGCCTACAGAGAATGACTCACTTACAGAGCCTCCCTCGAAGCCTGCGGCTCCAGGGACCTGTGTGTAGTCTCCAGGAGGACTGCAATTGGTACAATGCTGAGCAAGCATAATGGGGAACTTGCCATCAGCCAACTGTGCAGGATTTAAGATGGTGCAACTGGCAATGATTCATCACTCTGGGAACGTGGATTCAGGCTGTGGGGTGATCCGGTCTTTGCTCCATCCAAATTGACATTGATGTTGATGCCTCCCTGAACAAGGAGAGATATCAAGATGACTCAGGTTTATACCTCATGGCCTGCTCTTGAGATGCCATATGAGTCCATTCCTTAGATTTCTCTCTCTTCATGTTTGCAATTCTAGATGGCGTCACCATGTGAAGCACTGAGAAGGCTGGTCCAAGGGACCCCAAGAAGCGAGATCTACAAGGTACATGATAGACTGGTACATAGGGAAAAAAGATCCATTGGAAAATTTGACTTGAGAGCACAGCATTTAAATTCTATGCAGACAGCAAGCCCAATTTTGACTTCTTTTGGTGGAGCCACAGACAAAATGCCCTCAAATATATCATCCCTGGGTTCAAAGAACAGACACAAGAACTTGCAAAATAATATTCTTTAAAAACCTCATTCACATATTTAAAACCTTGGAATGGGAATATCTTCAAATTCATTAATTAAATAAGAATTCACTGGTACCACCTGCATTTTTGAGTGCCAGTTATAACTAAAATTGAAAGAGGGAATTCTTGGAAAAAGAAGGGACACACTTGTTTGAGGACATGCCTTTTGAACTCCTTAAATAAATTACAATTACAATTAAATTGAATTGGCAGATACTAAGGATAAAATAGATATGATGGACAGCAGAAGAGATAAAAACCTGCCTGTCCTTGAGAGGCCAGTGAAACACTCCATTAAGTCTCCCGTGCTCCTGGTGGGCTCTGTGGGATTGTGGCTACATTGGGAAGTAAAGCTGTGCTTTGAGAAAACAAGCACAACTGTTGAGTCAGCCACTTCTGTCGGCAGCCATTTCTGTCGGCAGAGTTCAAGCCCAGTATAGGAAGCCAACCCCATATCCATAATGCCAGAGGGCCCCCATCCAAAGTGACTCACTTGGCATGGCTGCAACTGTGTGGGAGCATTTAATTAATTATTTATTTTTATCTTCTACTAATCTCCCTTTTCTCGTATGAGGTATCTCAGGATGTGCTAGAAACGCGATCTGATTCTTTCATTTTATCTAGCATTCTTAAGAAATTAGTTCTAGAGGAGGAGACAGGGGAAAAGTATATATATGTATATATACAGATATATACATATAAATATATCTCACAAGGTCTAATGTGCTATCTACATAAAATCAGAATGATTCAGTCAAATCAGTTTGATATTACTATTGGCAAAATAATCCATTGTTGGCTTCAGGTTTTAAATGGCATTATGCATAAGTGCAGCCTAAGTTTTTTTTAAGGGTAGAAAAGGAAAGTGCTGGGTTAAAAATAAGCTTTTTGGGGTGATACTTCTTAGTTTTAATTTGCTCAGTCTATTCTCCAACCTAGAATGTTGAGGTGAACCCCCAAATCCCACTCATTTATATAAATGGTTCCTGGCAATGTTGCTTCAATCGTATCCGGTTTCTGTATTAAGGATGTTTTTCTTAGCTTTAGAGTAAAAAGAAATAGGTGAGAGTGTGCCTGTTTAAAGACTCATCTCTCCATGTAGTGAAATGATCGTCTGGGGAGAGGGGCAGTGGGTGCTTTAGGAGGGTGGGCAGCATGTTGTAGGGCAGAGAACACTGGCGGCCGAGAGACCTGGATTCTTGTCCTGACTCTGCCATTACTTAAAGCATCTTTAGCAAGTGGGTTAACTACTTTGGGGTCTACATTTTTTCCCCTGTAAATGAAAGGGTTAGGTCCAGTCATCCTTATTGTTTCCTCCAACTTTTATGCTATATGATTATTTTAATGTTATATAGGTCAAAAATGTAGAAAAGGCCCAGATATAAAAATAGTCAAGTCATCGTTCCAAATAACATGATTTGATTTCAGTACAGAGTTGATCCAACAGGGTGAGGTCCTATGAAATTATTTTAAGTGTTTAAAAAATATTCAGTTGACCAGAAAATGGATGATTGTAGGTTGAATGTCCCAATTGCCTACAAAGAAGATAAAAATATATGTGGTGAGAAATGCCATAGTAAGGATCAGTTTACTTAGCCCAGTTTTTCTTTGTCTGATAACAGTTCCAAGGGGAATTTTAAGGTGAAATATCAATGTTGACTTATGCTGAAGATTTCCAAAGCTAAACGATAGCTCTTAAATGCCCAAAACGTTGCCTTAACAAAAGTATATCAAACTTCAAGTTACCGAAACTCTTCCTGCCCTTATTTTCAGAAAAATTTAAATACATGCTTTTCTTAGCAAATTGGGATCAAGACTTTGCTCTGCTCTGTTATCTCTTCCTGGGCAAGCCTATCAAATCCTCTAGGTGCAACTATTATTTTTCTGCAGACAAGTGGCAAAGTCTGTGGCCAAAACTTGACTTTATTCCTACAGACCCATGGTTGTCTGTGGAAATGGAAGCCTCTGTGACTCATTACCTTCATGCCAAAATCTGCTCTTCCTCCTGAGTGTGCTGTTCTTTTTAATGCCTTTGTCCTCCTGTCACCCGAGGTAAAAAGCTGGCAGTCATCTGTGACACATATCTACCTCACACAACAAATGCAAATGTTTTAAGAACTGGCAAACTAGGAACAACTCCATTTTTTGTTAAAAGATGATAGTCATCTGTAAGAATGGGCCATATTATTAATAATTCCTAATGTTTTAAAATGGAGAAAATCTTGTTGTAGTGGATCTAAACATTACAAGTTTTGGTCCCCCCAAAAAGGGGATTTTTACTTTATTTTGCAAATTCTACAAGAGAATCCTTTCTTACAGCCATTTCTCATCTCTAGTCTCACCATTATGGCCTGAATTTATGTACTCATCACCATTTACAAAGGCTATTTAGTAGTCTCCTAATGTTCACGGTCATCCTTCGCATATCTACCCAAGTTACCCTTCTGAAACATACATCAAATCATGTTATTCCAACTCCTCAGGAAACTTCAGTGGCTCCACATTGCCTTGTCAAAGTGGTTTTTGAAAAATTTCTATTTCAGTTGTATCATTAATTACTCTTCTGTGCTCTGAGTTTCAAATCGTCTCCCTATGCTCTCTACTTTAGTCCTGTTGGACTAGTCAACAATGTCTAAATATTCACATACTTTAACACCTCTGGGCCTCTGATCATTCCAATCTGCAAATTAAATAACCTCACCACACCCTGTAGTAAAGCACTTCCTGGGTGATCCCTTCTCTGATATGCTCACCTGAATTAATTATTACTAATTCTGGGAAGAAGGAAAGGAATAAATACATTCTAGCTTCGTGCTGTGTGTATACTATACATTTTAATCTTTATAACAACCATATAAAGCCACTGTCATGAGTCCCATTGTACAGATGAGGAAATTGAAGTCTAGAGAGATTAAGGCATTTGCCCAAGATTACACTCATTCTAACTGGTGGAGACATGATTCAAACTCAGACCTATTTGTGGATCAGGGCTGATTATCTCTTGACTTTATCATGATATGCTTCCATCTAAGTTCTATTTCAATATCTCACACTATAGCCATGTATGTGACTGTATCTTCTATAAACTGCTTGAGGAAAGGTATCCTATAAAGGTGCCCGTTGCCACTAAATGCTGTACACAGGTGAATGCTCAATAAATTTGTGTTGTCATAAAAGTGAATCAAATTCTTTTCCAGCCCCTTTCCATCCAGCAACTGAGATGATTTTCAGATGCAGTAATCTCTCTTTAAGTCTGATTCTTCTTTAGGGATAGAGATACTCTTCATTAATTTAGTCCCTATGAGGGGTGAGTGAATTAATGCTGACGCTGGTAAAATTTTCACTGTTTTGCTCTACAATGCTGACAAGGCTTCTGGTGTATGACATACATCTTGGCTCAGCTCAGATTTAATAAACCAAACTGTTTGTACATGCTAATATAATAGATGGCTCTCTTTCCTCTTGCAGAAATTGCAGCTTGATTATTAATTATAAATGCACTAGGACTGTGTGCTTTTGCAAGCTACAAAGTTCTTCCTTGTCCAAGCTTTTTCTTTACTTTACAAAATGAAAAATGAAGAAATGTACAGTATTTATATCAAGGGATTAAGTGCAATAGAGAACTAAGCAATGGTTTTGAGAATTTAATTGCTAAGGTCAATCTATTTAAAAGTGACTGAAGTAAAATAATTGATTAAATTTCTTCTTCACAAGTTCTTCATAGATCCAAAATAGATTGACCCATCTGGACCAACGGGTTTGGGCCTTAATGTCCTAGGAGCAACAGGGTGGGCTCTAAGCCTGTATCATTCTGACCTAAGCTTGATGTCCCCATGAACTATATGGCATCAGCACATTGCCCCAAATCCCAGCTGCCCAATTAGCAGCTCATCTGCCCTGTATACACAGGTTTATCAGATGATTGGAGTCCTGATTGGCTACTTCCTGACAGAAGTGCTTTCTCTAGACACCACCTTCCCTTCTTTTTTCTGGGATTCTGCTTTTGAAGTTACCTCCTCTTTCAAAGGACTCAGCAGGCTGCTTGGCTTCAAAGCAGATTCAAGGACTGAAAAGGTTCAGCAAACTTAAGACTCTAAAAACAGAGCCCAAAAAAGGAAGAGGAAAGGAAATGAAGAGTTAAGTTGGTCCCAAAAGAGGCCACTATGGAAGTGAACTATTGATCTTTCTGTAGAAATCAGGCACCATCCGGGAAGTATAAGGAAAAGAAAATTAGGTTGAATCAGTTATCCATTTAAAGAATCTTATACCAAATTATCAAAGCAAAGAATTTTATTGAACTTTCTCAACCATTACTAGTTGTTGAGAAGATAAAACTGTATTCTATGTTATTAAGACAACTCCTGTTTTGTCTAATTCAACAGGATTGTTCCATGGTCATCCAGTTTTTCAGGACAGCAGAGGAAATAAGAGAATGAGCAAAATCTTAGTTCTTTTTTACAGCCTTAATTGCTCTCTCACATTTCCAAATGACAGCAGTTCACTCCAGAAAGCCCCATCCGATTGAATTTCCTGCTTTTCATCTATTTTTTTTTTACCAGTGTCTCTTTCTGACTTATTCTTTCACTAACCTTTTTCTCTCAACATCTTCTTTTCATATTTCAAAGTGGCAGACATTGCAGGATAGCCAGGTTTCGGTGATAGGCTTACGGCAGGAAGGCGTGGTTAAGGTGGAGGTGGTAAGAATGTATTCTAG
This sequence comes from Cabassous unicinctus, assembly GCA_029593785.1. NCBI lineage: Eukaryota > Metazoa > Chordata > Mammalia > Cingulata > Chlamyphoridae > Cabassous > Cabassous unicinctus. The sequence continues at coordinate 5,260 of JAQZBX010016159.1, read as the reverse complement.
TGCCTTTATTTTCTCATTTCAGGTCTTGGTAAAAATGCAGCCATTGCATGTGTGAGTTGTGGTTTTTTTTTTATGATGCACAGGTATGCATAACTCTACTTGCTCAAATGACTAACAATGAGTATGCCTTTCTTAGAATAGGCTATGGATTTATATTAGCTATTTGGGAAATTGTACATTCAGACAATTTGGCATGGGTGTTTAACCTTTCCAATAATGCAAACAATCAAATCAATGCCCAAAAAGAAATTAAGGGAATGATTTTTCATTTGATTTTTATTTTGGGTGAGAATAACATATGTTAAGTAAGGTATTTTTTTTTGAAAAGCATTACTCTGAATGGATAAATACCTTCACAGGAGCTAATCAAATTTAATTCAACATTATATTGGTAACATAATGAAAATATCCTGGAGCTATTAATTTCCCAACAAAAAGGGAACTAATTTAGTGATACACAGGGAATTTCTGAAACCAAGTTGAAGCAGGCTAGTAAAATAGGTAATCAATAGACAGATCTGGAACCTGGCAAAAAAACCACGAGAACATCAATACCCCCAAAATGGCTGCTGGAAGATCCTCAGGAGAGCTCCCATTCGGAATGTGATTTCCTCCGGAAGCCAGGAGAAGCCCCGGATATTCTCCAGGGGCCTTATCATTGGGCCCTCCTGAGGGACTGATGGGTGAGGTAATCAATCAAAACAGCAAACAGCTGGAATTCCTCCCATGCCATTAGCAAATAGGCGAAATAATTAATGGTTCAAAAAGCAAGCGCAAAGGCCTTTTGCTCTCTGGTGCCTTTTGACCGTTATTCTGGCCTTCTTCCCCCCTGCATGGAACAACATGCAAGTAAAATCTGGGCATTTATCATCTATAATGGGGAATTGTAGTCTGCAAATCAGCGCTCTTTATCACTTTTCAGCCCCTTCCTCTCTACCTGGAACCCATGATCTGTTATATTCTCCCATTTCTCTTCCCTCCCTACCTTAATAAATTACTGGCCTAACTAACCAGCTTGCTCTTGAAATTCATTTCTCGTAACTTAGCCAAGAACCTAGAAAAAAATCCGGCAACAATGTCCCCAGAAATCTTTACTGAAAGATATTTTGTGGATGGTTTTTTCATTGTCCTCCTTGGGGTTGCATGGTTAGAAATGATGACCTGGAATCAAAGATTGTTGATGCAGAAAGAGACCTTGGAGACCACCTGGTCCAATTCCTCATTTTACAAATAGGGATTCTGTGGCACTGAGATGAGTGACTGCGTGTCATCCTTCTTATTAGGGGCAGAGGCAGGGTCTGGCTTTTCTGCATTTTCCATTAACCCATATCACCTTTTGAGGCTCCTTTTCATCTAGGATGCTATGACCTTGAGCAAACCCTACCAGGATGATAAGTGCTGAAAGAGGTAAAACACTCTTGGGTCTTTAACATTGTAAAGAATGATGTGGATGGCATAGACATTTATTGTAATCGTGAATTCAGTCAGGTACAGTTATGTTCTTATATTAATATTGATATAATTGTTTTGTCTCCTGCCAAAATAATTTTTTATGGCTGTGACCCTCTAAGAAAGCCACAGTGCTAAATATGATATTTATAATATGTGGGGAGCACTTGGATTCCTAAAGTCATTATGAATGACTTCTGAATAACACAAAAGAGGTTTAATTTCAGCTTTTTTTCTTATTGAGGAAGACTCAGTCACGTTTCATTACAAACTGAAAAGTCAATCTTAAATTGAAGCTCCATATGGAAATAGATTCTTGATGGAAAAAGGAAATAGGTGATCAAACTGATTGAACAAAATGTACATGATTGAGTGGAAAAGCCCTTGGCCAGCTCCTAGGAGTGGGACAATTTTGTTCTGATCTTACTGAATGATATGCAGTTACTCTAAATAAACTGTAGATTTCAACATTGAAAACTTATTTTTCTTCTTACATCCTAAATCTACTTCATTAGGGCTCTCTTTTCTTTCCTAAAAATTGCTAAAATAATTTAGTTATTTGACATAGTATAGTTTAGGGGGAACAGGAAAAATAAATATAAAATATACACCAGGTTAAAAAAAAACAACAGAAATTATTTCCCCCAGTTATTTTGTTAATTTGTGTACCTATATCTACATAAATTACATACTTTTTGGCAATGCATTGATATTGCCTAAAAATCAGTGTCTTCTTTTGGAGATATTTCTTTTTTCCATTATTTCTCATCTTATATTCATTTTTGCCTAATTTTCCCAATAACATCAAAGAATGGAAAAACAGAAAATGAAACATGGAAACAGATTCAAGAATACACACAAAGCTTGTTTTGCTTTTGTTTGCTTATTTGTTTTTGCCTTCTTTTATCAGATGTTGTAGGCCCAGATGGATTCTACCTCTCTCAACCTTCAGACTGGAAATCCTGGGAGCTGAGCACCAATGGATCTTTGGTGTGTGTGTATGTGTGTGTGTGTGATGATAAAGTAGTGATTGTGGGGGAGAGAGAAGGAGAAACAACAAGAACAGGAGAGCATTCAAGTATCTTCTTTTCACCTGAACCACCAGGCTGACTTACCTTAGAGTTACCATGCATCTCCATTCATAGAACCATTTTGTCTTGAAACCATCTACTTTTACAAGTCTGTCTTTCTCACTAAACTGAATAAACTGGGAATTCCTAGTGGGTGCTCATGTTGTCCCCATAGCATAACATGGGAATTGGGTTATAGTACCTGCTCAATAAATATATATTTTTCAACTGAACTTAGAAAGAAAAGAGACACCAAGAGAGTGCAGAGGCAAAGGAATATAAATTATTTAAATAGGGGAAGATTTATTTTTCACTTTGTCTTCTCTCCTAATAGAACCTCTTTCTTTTTCTCTAGCCCTTTACATGTTTAGTTCATATAAAACCATTTCTTCTCTCATTCCTTTCCTGTTCTCTTGATGTTCCTCCTCCAATCTTGAGTCTCTCTAAACTAGAAGGAGTAGTCTGATTTATTTTGTATTCCATGAGCTCCCTAGACATGAAAGCTTTTCAACTCTCTTTGCTGGGGAAGACAAAATGTGAACAAAAAGTAAATTATACAAAAATGTCTTCATATTCTCATCAAGGACATGTCTAGATTAACGGAAGATGTAATTGAAAAATGACTTCAACAGAAAATCAAGGGAAATGCAGAAAATCCTTCATCATTAATATAATCAAAAGCATTAAATTTTGTCCCTGTAGCTCTGGGATTGAGAGTGGATAAATCTGTACAAGTTATGAGGATCTAATTACCAGGAGAAAGCAAATTTTCAGTCTAATCAGTCAACAAGAGAAACTTCCTTGCATTTCTGCCTTTTCCCCTCAACATTATATACTTTTTTCCCTTCTATTTCACTCTAGCCCCTATTTCCAATTCTTGAAACTGTGTGTCTTTCCTCTTATTCATATTCAACAAGGATTGTTTGATACACACTCTATGTCAGTCTCTGTGCCAGGTGCTGGGGATAACAGCAATAAATTAGTCCCAATTTCTGCTTTCACTGAGCACTTATCCTAATAAATTAGACAGACCAAAGGATATAGTAATGTACAGTGTTGTATCCAGATTCTTTAGAGTCATTAAATACTAAAAATATCTTGGTTCTCCTGTCCATATGTTATTAAACATAAATATAACATTACATTCTAAATATATGTAAGGAAGTATAACAAGTTACGGCTTTCCTCATAATGCCTACTTTAATGTTTTAAAAATATATCTAATATCAAATTCTTTCAGAAACCTTTTTTAAACATATTGTGGTATCCTTTTGTATTTCACCTGGTGACATGTTTAATTTGCTTATTTACCATCCTACAATGGTGGAGTAGATGCATAAAGCACAGGGTAACATGGTAGCTCAGACTAGGGCACCTGACTTCATAGGAGTGAAGGAGAACACTTCCCAAAGGAAGTGGTGCTTGATCTGAGTCTTAAAAGCATGTTGGGTGCACAGCAACAGGAGCTCTTATTCACTGCAGGTGGGAATGCCAAATGGTACAGCCACTTTGGAGGATGTTTTGGCAGTTTCTTACAAAGCTAAATATAGTCTTACTATACAATCCAGAAATTATGCTGCTGGGTATTTACCTAACAGATTTGAAAACCTAGTCCACCCAAAAACTTACATGCAAATAATCATAGCAGCTTTATTTATAACCATTAAAAATTAGAAGCAAATAAGATGTCCTTCAATATATGAATGGATTTTAAAAACTGTGATATAGCCATATAATGGAATATTATTCAACAAATACAAAGAAATGAGTTATCAGTTCACATAAAGACATGGATGAATCTTAAATGCATGTTGATAAGTGAAAGATGTCAGTCTAAAAAGCCACCTACTGTATGATACCAACTTTATGACATTCTGGTAAAGACAAAACTAGAGACAGTGAACAGATCAGTGGTTGCCTGGTACTAGAGGGTTGGGAGTGGGGAGTGTTGGGTAGGAGAAGCACAGTGAATTTTTTGTGGTGGTGAAACTAGTCTGTATGATACTATGATGGAGAATACAAGACATTAAGCATTTGTCAAAACCCACAGAACTTTAAAGTACCAAGAGTAAGCCTTAATGTGTAGTATTTTTTAAAAATAATTTAAGTTATAGGGGAATTGCAGGATGGAATTCAGAATGTGACAAAAGAATCTAAATATGTAACAAATGTAAGAAACACTGAAGGCATGGGTGGTGGCTATGATTAAAGTGCAGACCTAAGTAACTTTGGAAATGAGTGGTGTCTGTAAGACTAAAGGCAAAAGGAACTGTACATAAGCACTGGACTCTAGTTGATAGAGTTTTTCCTACAGAGCTGTAAATTAACAATTTTGAAATTGTTGTACATGTATACTGGAATCAAACAATTAAACAAATGGATGGCAAATCCAGTTTCTCATTTTTGGAGTAGGAGGTTACAGATAGGCAATGGAAGGAGGTTAGAATGACCCATAAGGTAATGGATTAGAGTTCCAGGCATCAATCAATATGAACTTATTTTAAAATAGATACAGATGGTTACATGTTGAAATATGCATTGATGTGTGTAGATAGGTGTATATACATGTGTTATTATACACACATATATCCCTTTTCTCTGCCAGATAAAAGAGCCTTGAAACAATGACACCCCAATAACAACAAGCATACCTAGCACCCAGATCTTAGTTTTTCATATCATTCTCTAATGATACCATTTCTCCTTGGAGAAATTCATGATTCCAGAACTGGAGCAGGAAA
>JAQZBX010016158.1:10103-36890 GCA_029593785.1 Cabassous unicinctus | reverse complement strand
ATTTTTAGGGTTTTTTTTTTCTGACTTTCCTTATATTTCATCTCTTGCATTTAAGTTTATCATTAATATTTCATTTTCCTATTAATTGTATTTGGTTATTATATGGGCTTCATCTTCAAGGAAGATTTAGATCACAGAAGGGTTACAATGGGGGCTGCAGAGGATCATTGGTGGGGGGTGTCTGGGATGGGCAATTCATGGGAATAATTTCATCTGAATATATATGAAAGATAAAATGATCAAGGGATGGGGCATGTTCACGGTGGGTAGACAGTCACTCAATAAATGAGGGAATCTGAATTCCCAGCCTGGGGAGCTCTGCCACATTCTCCAAGGGAGCAGCAACTGTCCACTGAGTGCAGGGGCAGTGTCTGGCAAAAGAGGATGGCCCACTGATGGGTTCTTTTTATTGATGACTAGCCTTATGAGTCTTTGCTCTTGTAATTGAAAATTAGACTACTGTTATGGGGTGCCTAAGGGTTGCCACCTCAGAGCTTCCTTGTTGCTCAAATGTGGGCTCTCTCTAAGCCAAACTCAGCATAGGAATGCATTACCTTCCCCCCAACGTGGGACATGACTCCCAGGGATGAGGCTCGCTGGCAACGAGGGATTAATACCAAGTGCCAACTGGCAACACGATTGGAAAAAGACCTTGAATAAAAGGGGGAAAAGGTAAAGACAAATGAGTTCATGTGGCTAAGAGACTTCAAAGAGAGTCGGGAGGTCATCCCAGAGGTAACGCTTACGCACACCTCAGTAGGATCTTATAGAACACTAAAGTGGATATCACCCCACACAGACGGACTCCTGAGGGCTCTGGAGACACCCAGGTCCTATATAAGGGGGGATAGCCCCAGAAATTGATGCCTTATCAGTGGGCTCTACTTTGGAATCTGTGCTCCTGAGAGCGACAGAGTTAGACTCAAATAAGTCCTCCCTGCACATGGTCCATTGGTCCCTTCTATGCAAACCTATATGTGATGCTAGAGTTTGTAGGTGTACTTCCAGAGACTGGAGCCTCTGGCCTACCTATGTGCCAGCTGTGCCTGGAATCTTGGTGGAGCTGCAACTCCTACTCTACAGCTCAATGGACTCACCCAAGTCACCTGGTGAGGAGACGATGATGGATAACGGCCATCCCAGGGAATGGAGAGAGCCTGCAGCTGCAGGCAGGATAATCCCATCCACCGTATCCATGGGATATAAGCCCACTCTCACTTGGAGGTGGTGTGGACATCACCATCCCAGTCCCTTCAGGATTGGTGGGAAGAGCTATGGACTAGCGTGGACTTAATGGTATTCTGTTGTAGACATATTGTGATTCAAGCAATGGAAGAAATTATAAAAGTGAGGTGGAGCCAGTGGCCACTAGACGCTTTTGGGGCAGGGAAGAGAAGGGCAGTAGTAATACAGGGGCTTTTTCAGGATTTGTGGGTTGTCCTGAGTGACGCTGCAGTGACGGATATAGGCCATTTTATATCAGCATATACCATGCAGAACTGTGTGGGAGAGAGTGTCGTCTACGATGTGGTCTATGCTTAGTGGCAAAGCCCCTGGATGTGTATATCCATTGCAGGTGATGTGCCACACTAATGAAAGATGTTTATGTGGGATGTTATAGGAGGCGTGGGAGGTGGGGAACATGGGAATTCAAGTGATTTCTGTGTAATATTTAGGTAATCTAAGCACTTTTTAAAATACATATATATATAAAATAACATTTATGTAAGCAAATGCACATATATGCATATATATTTATATATCATTTTACAAATACTGGTTTGTATTGTGAAAAATTAGATTTTTACTCACAATAAAAATAAAAATAAAAAAACTTCTTCTACTCTGTTCTTGCCATGCCTTTTATATTTGATTCCCCCACCCACCAAGGGGTGGGGCTCAATGCCCTCCTGATGTGGCCCAGTTAACTCCCTAATACCAGTTTACAAGCATGATCCAATTTCATTTTTGGAATTCATAATTACATCAAACTGCCCAACTGCAACCTGCCCCTTCCCTGAGAAGATTGTCTTTACTAAGCAGTAGCAGGACACCATTAAACACTTCATTAAATTCCCCTGGGGGTGCATGAGTGATTAATTCAGTAGCCATGAGTACCTTCTCCTCTTCTGATACCAGATCCTCTAAGTCAGCCATTTTGAGCTTCTCTCCATTGTATTCTTGGATAGAGTAAATGAGAGCATACTAATAGATATTCTATTAACTTACTGATATGGGGAAAGCAGGTGAGATATCCTGAGTTTTTGAGATTATTTGTACATTTTTAAAGGTCTTTATCTACCCCAAAGTTGGATATAAATGGGTAAGAAATAAATCACTCCCTGGGTTAATGATCTGGGGCTTTTTTGCATGTTATTTTCTCTAACCTATAATAGATTAATAATAAAAGCTCTTAACTACCAACTTGGAGAAATAAAATTTCTGGAAAAAATGGTTATTTTCTGTAGTTATGGATTAATTTCTTTTGTTAAGAAATATTTGGCTTAATTTTAAATTCTAAATTAAATGTTAAGATATTGGTTAGAATCCATATTCCTCTATTAAACATCCAGAATATTTTTTCTTTAAGCACCCCTAATTTAAAAATATCCCCTCCAATTATTTGCACGTCCATTTCTCATCTTTAAAAATAATAGCAGTAACAAAATAAATAATAATAAGTGTTTATTAAATAATTTCTCTCCACCAGGCATAGTTCTAACTAACTAATTTAACCCTCACACATATGGCCCAGTGAGAAACAACTCTAATCATAGAGCTAAGAACTGAAGCACAGTTAACAAGCTGAATCACAATTAATAAAACTATGAAACTGAGAAAACATTCACAAAGCTTATTTAATGTTTTACTCAAATATTTATTCTGCTCTGCATATAAGAATACACACAACACATCTATGCACACGTGCACACACACACACACACACAAACACACAGTTTCCAGACATTTATAAGACAGAAAGTAAGATAAATAGTGTTTACTTGCTTTGGTGCAGTTGAGCAAAAGCACTGCAGAGCAGACTTGAGTCCTAATGACTAGAACATGGTAGAAACAGAGGTTGAGTCCTATTTTTCAGCATTTTGTTTGATTAGATTTGGTTTCATTTTTCCATAATGTACAAAACATATTAGACCTATACAGTACACTCAAATCTTTCTCTACAATTGAACTTATTTTCCAAGTTTCTAGATCCCTCTGGCAAATTCAAATGGAAGTTCATTTTGTAAATGAAATGTAAGAAAATGGGAGCTGCTCATCTGAGTTGGGTCCCCTGAGCTGACTCCAGCATGATCTACATTTTCATTTGTAATTTTCCTAACAGATCAGAGTCATGATAGCAATAAAATCAGGGAGATGTCTGTGTATAGAGTTATAGTGTGTTAAATAGCAATGAGTGAGACAGGTTCAAGTGCGTTCTCTGTCACTCTATAAACTGTATTATCTCATTCAAGATAGTTAACCCAGGAGAAGAGCTAAATTTTTAAATGTCCAGTGGAAATAATATTGATCTTAGAAGGCTGTTGTGAATATTAAGTTAGTTGATCAAAATGTGCTTGATATACTGTAAAGCATTAACCACACATAAGTGGTTTATTCTTAATACTAGTAATTATGGAAGCATTAATAAAAATAGTAATATCAGTAGTTTCTCAATAGTGAACACAAACATGTCTAATTTATACACAGACCTTTGGTACTGCTTTATCTTATCCAAACAACAACAACTTCAGTTTTAGTGGCATCAACAGATTTTGTTTTCACATTTTATAGAGTAGTTATATTTTTTGACAAGGTCACAAGCTGACTTTGAAGTTCAGGTGTGAAATATCTATGACAAGAAAATAGCTTTACAATGCTCTTTAGGATGGAAGAATTTGAGCCTGAAAGGCCTTTTTTTGGATTCCAAAATAAAAAGACTTCACTAATTGAAATGACCAGTTCAAGAGCTTCTTATCCTCAAATAGCTGCTATTTGTAAAGACACCTGTAACCTACCTGACCTTGCCCCATTAGTGACATTCAGACTCCTACACACGTGAAAAGATAAAGCACCAAGTCATCAGGTAATAAATGCTCAAATATAGCCATTTTGTTCATACTTCTCAACAACTGAACTCCCAGGTGTATGCACATATTAGTTTTCATATGGTCTCATCCCAAGTGCCATGTTACTGTAAATAATGCTACTTAGAGAAAGCAGAAACATGACTTTGCTCACTAAAGCACTGCAAGCACTATAGGTGGTATCTGAAAGCAGAGAGTATTCCCTCAGATGGGCAGGTGACAGTAGCCAATTTGATGTGGTATATAATTTATTCATTTTTCAAAATCAAGAAAGTTAAATCTGCCTTTTGTAAGAAGTTGTCTTTGGTTCTTGGAAGGAAATACATTCTTATCTTCTAATTACTACTTCTTAAATCTCCTTAATGAAATGTGTAAGACAATACAAATCAGTCAGGTCTGGTTGTCCTTAGGCTGTGTAACATGCTTATCATGTCTCTAGTTGTAAGGGTGATTTATTTTAGGAAAAGTAGATTTTGTTTTATAACACTGTCACTTAGACAAGGTGATTCTGTTTGTTACTGAATATGATCTACCTGTAACTACACATTCCATAATTTGATAAAAGATGATCAAGTTATACAAATGTTTTAGTGTGAGCAATACTATTTCATCATTTTTAATATGTAAGCAGCTAATAAATAAATCAATACATTTAAATAAGTGATTTCTAAAGTATTATCTAATTTAAAAACTACTATCCTCCTTCTGACTGGAAACAATGAATTCTCTCATGTTTAGTTTTTATATTTTCATGATTCTTCCTGTAATTCTGAGGCCACTATGAAGCAGACATCAAGATATTTTTGGTAGTACATGAGATTTATTGACATTAACTTCTGTGAATGCTAGAGGAGGGAGCAAGAAAAGCCTTCAGAAAGTTTGCAGGTCTGACAACTATGAAAGAAGAGGGGAACTAACGATCAGGGAGGGTGATCCTCACACTGAAGTGCAGCTAGGAGAAAGTTTCAGCCAAGCCAGTTGGGGATTCTAGCATAAAAGTTTCCCGTAGAGAAGTCTCACTTTGGGCAGAAGTGGTCAGAACTTAGTGTTCCTCCATGTACACCTCAGGTGGACAGAACACTGCTCCTCCCCCCGAAGCTGAGCATATCCTAATTCCTGGAAGCTGTAAACATTTTATATTGCATGGCAAAGAGTAATTAAAGTTCTAATCAGATGACCTTAAAATAGGAATATTTTGGATTATCTTGGATTATCTGGTTGTTTGCAATGCAACCAAAAAAGTCTTCAAAGTTTGGAAGAGGGAAACAGTAGAGGAGGTTGGAGTAATGTGATCTAACTGTGACTTGATCCACAGTTGCTGGCTTTGAAGATGGAAATAAAAGGACAAGGAACCAGGATTACAGGTAGCCTCTAGAATCTGGAAAAGGCAAGGAAATGGATTCTCCCCTAGATCATCTGGAAAGGAATGCAGCATTTCCAAAACTTTGATTTTCCAGTGTAACTCATGTTGGATGTCTAAGCTGCAGAACTGTAAATAAATTTATGTTGTTTAAGCTACTATGTTTGTTATAGCAACAATAAGAAACTAATACAGATTTTGGTATAGAGAGTGGAGTATGCAGAAATAAATACACATGGAAGTGGCTTTGGATTTGGGCAATGGTCAAAGGCTGAAGAATTTTGAAGAGCAGAATAGAAAACCTAGATTACCTTAAACAGACCTCCAAAAGTTGACTCAAGCATTCAGAATAACTTTCTTCCTTCCCTGTCTCTTGGGCAACCACTCATTCACTTTCTGTCACTGTATATTAGTTTATATTTTCAAGAATTTTATATAAAAAGATTAATGGAGCATGTGCTTATTTTGGACTTTTTCATTTAACATAATTGTTTTGAGATGGATCTCTGCTCTGTGTAGCAACAGTCTGTGCTTTTCAAATCCTGAATAGTTCCATTGTATAGATATATTCAGCCATTCATCTGTTTATGCACATTTGGATTGTCTCCATCTTTTGCCCATTACAAATAAAGTTGCTAAAAACATTTATATATGCAAATTTTTGTGTGGTTAAATGCTGTTACTTCTGTTGGGTAAATACCTAGGCCTAGAATGGCTGTGACATATGGTAGGTAAATGTTTAACTTTGTAAGAAACTGACAAACTGTTTTCCAAAGTGTACCATTTTCCATTTGAAACAGCAGTGAGTGAGAATTGCAGTACCTCCATATCTTCCCCAAGACTGTATGGTCAGTCTTTATAATTTTGGCCATTTTTATGGGTCTAGAGTAGAATTTTTATTGTGGTTTTTATTGAAATTTTCCTAATGACTAATATTGAACTAGTTTTCATGTATTTATTTGCCTCTGCATTTGTTCTTAGTTCTCATTTGAACAAATTTTGGGTAGGTTGGAACCTACCTTCTTCAGGGCTGATCACAAAACACTTGGCTACACCTATGTGTATACGTTATTAAAATCTTTAAGTCACTTTCTGCCACCATCCTAACATTTTCCAATTATCCTGAGACCACCTACAACATGGAAAAAAGTACTGCTAATTTAATTAGCTTTTAGTTTGTGGTTTGATTGTGAAAGTGGAATTACCACTATGTTTCTATGATAATCATTTCCTGAGTTTATGGGTGTTTGACCAATATTATAATAGCTGCCAGTGAGAGAGCTCTCAGGGTCATTGTGCTTCATAACAAAGCCTGGGGGCAACATTCATCCTTTAATCAGATGCAGACATTTTCACCTTTTTAAATTTATCCATTTTTAAAAAATATGTTGGAATTATGTTTGAGTAAGATACAAACTAAGGAAAGCATTATGGCTAATACAAAGCATCAGGTCTCCCTTTCAAGAGGTTTCTATCTAGATGAAAATATCACTTAAGAAGGCAATACTGTTCCCATAGTTGGCCCTGGAAACACCTCAGAGGGACCTGGGTTTGAAAACAAATCCACCACTTACCAACAGTGAGGCATTGAGTAACTTACTTAACCAATCCATGTCTCAGTTTAGTTATTCATAAAATAGGCATTCTAATTGTTTCTACCCAATAGGTCTATGTCAATAAGGAGCTGGAACTGCCTTGTACCCACTGAAAATTTGCAAGCTAATCATTGAAATTGGTCATGGTAGAAGTATTTACTCATGGAAAGAGGCAAGTGTTATAAATAATAATAGCTTTATTAGTGTTATTGTTTGTTTAATTTTTTTTTTTTTTTGAGAAGCACTTTATCTATATACCACTGGTTATAACGATGGTTGTTTGCATTGTAAACTGTTTATCATATTCCTGGTCCACAGTAAGAGCTCAACACATTTATTTATTTACTTTGCAAAAAGAGACTGAATAATAATGTAAGAACATAAAGTTAGTAAAAGATATGAAAAGGATATCTAGAGATGGGGCAGGCTTAATCGCCCCTGTGGTCTCAGACAGGTAACCAAAAAATGCAGCAGGTCTTAGGAGAAAGGAGAGGAGAGGAGAACTTTCTTTTTCTCTCTTTCTCTTTTCTGTTCTCCCTTGATCTAAACACATGAACCCAATTAATAAGGGTAAAATGGCTTCTCCATGAGAAGTTAGGCTGGGTATTAAGTGGACCACAGACAGAAAATGAGGAAGACATAGCAGAGTGAGAGGTCATAGTTTCTAGAAACAGACAGCCTGAGTTTGAATCCTAGTTCCAACTCTTACTAGATGTGTGTCATTAGACAAGATGCAGAAATTTTTTGTGACTCAGTTTCCACTTATATAAAATGAGGATGATCCTAGTACATATCTCACAACACTATTGTAAAGATTAAACAAGCTAACATTTGTTGCATTTTAGAACAGTGCCTGGAACCTGGTAAATTATATATGTGTTTGACTAATAAAATCTTAAACCAATAATTATCCTAAAATATTTGTTACTTTTTGTGCATTTCACCTTTTTCATCTCTAGCTATTAGTGGTCTTTGAGTGTGTGTGTATGTGTATGAATTCATGTCTGAAAATAAGGAAAAGTGCCCATATTCATGTCTTGAATAAATACCTAGGAGTGGACTTTCTTTGTCATAGGAAAGGTGTATGCATTGTTTTATAATGGCCTGTCAGAACATTCTACAAAGTGGTTGCACAAATTTACCCTACCAATATCAATGTATGAGAATCCCCATTGTTTCATATCTGCTGCACTATCAGTGTTTACTGTTAAGCCATTCTTGTGCCTTTGTGATTTCAATTTCCATTTTCCTTATGTCTAATTATGTCTAACATTTTATCATGTGATACTGACCATTTGTATCATTATTGCGAAGTGTCTGTTCAAATTTTCCCATTTTATTCATTGTCTCCTCTAATTAATTATAGGAGTTTCTTTGGAGATCTTTATATATCCTGGGCATTGGTCCTTTGTCAGATATAATTATTGCAAACATTTTCTTTACTTTCAAGTCATGAAGCTGTCCTCCTATTTTTTCCACTAAAAATTTTAAGATTTTATCTTTTATACTTACATCTATGATCCATCTCAGATCAATTTTTCGCATGGCATGAAGCAGTGGTCTGAGATTTTTATGTTGCTCTTTGTTTTCCCATGTGAATGTACAAATATTGCAGCATCGTTTTTTGAGAGGACTTTTCTTTACTCTTTAAATAGCTTTGGCTGCTTTGTCAAAATAAATAGAGTATTTAAGTGTGGTTCTTTACCTGTCCTCTCTTCTATTTCACTGATCTATTTGGTGACTTCCATGATTTCAAACTATGTTGATTACAGCAACTTTATAAAATTCTTGAAGTCAGTGTTAAGTCCTCCAATTTTTTTTCTTTTTCAAGATTTCTTTGGGTTGTCTAAGTTTCTTAATTTTTGTGTATTTTTTAAAAACCTGTCAATTTCTACAAAAAGCAGGCTGAGATTGTTAATGGGATTATACTGATCTTATAGATCATTTTGGGATTACTGACATCCTAATATTATTGAGTATTGCAATCCAGAAAAATCACACATATCTCCAATTACTTAGATCTTCTTTAATTTCTTCTCAGCAGTGTTTTATAGGTATCAATGTCGACATCCTGCACAATTTTTGTTAAATTAATCTAATTATGGTAATGGTTTAGAATATGTTTTATATTTTTTATTTTGTTTCCCAATTCTTGTTTTTAATGTAAAAAGCACAATTTACTTTTTTATTAGAGAAGTTTTGAGCTCACAAAACAATCATGCATAATGATCAGAATTCCCAAACATCACCCTTCAACCAACTCCTCATATTGTTGTGGAACATTTGTTACAGATTATGAAAGGACAGGATCAGACTATTACCACTAACCATGGTCTATAGCACACACTTGGTATATTTTTTCCATACATCCCCTATTATTAACACTACGTATTAATATTATACATTTGTTATATTTCATGAGAGAACACTCTCATATTTGTACTGTTAACCACAGTCCATCTTCCTTCACATGGTTCACTGTATTTTACAGTCCCATGCTTTGTACATTCTATTCAAAGTGTTCACTCAGTGGCTTTCACTTTCATCACAGAATTGTGCAATCACTGCCCCAGTAAACCTTTTAACATTTTCCTTGGTCCAAAAGGAAAAATCCCATACCACCTATTATTGACCCTTAGCATTGATATAGTAGCTTCTTTGATATTGATGCAATAATATTACAATATCCCTGTTAACTACACTCCATAGGTTACATTAATTGTAGTTTTCCCCATGCTTCTCCACATTGTCACCACTCTGCAATAGTGATATTCATCTGTTCTCGTTCACAGAAGGACATTCTTGCATTTGTACTATTAACCGCAATTCTCATGCACCTGTGGGTCAACTGTGTTATTCAGCCCCTAGATTATTCCTTAGCTTTCGTTCAATTGACATTTACAGCCCTAGACTAAGCCATTCAGCCACAATACCGTTTACAGACCAGCTATGTTAGTTATACTTACTAAAATGTGTTACACTTTTCCATAGTTTTACAGTCAAGCTAAATGAAAATTCTACATACATTAAGAATCAGTACCCCTTCTCAGTCCCCACCCAATCTCCTAGTAACCTATGATCTAGGTTTTTAACTCTATGAGTTTATTCTTTTGTATTTAGTTCATATCTGTGAGACCATTCAATATTTGTCCTTTTATGACTAACTTATTTCACTTAGTATAATGTCCTCAAGGTTCATCTATGTTACTATATGCGTCCCAAATGCATTTCTTCTTACAGCAGCATAGTGTTCCATTGCATGTATAAGCCATATCATTTTGTTTATCCAACCATTGGTTAATGGATACTTGGGTTGTTTCCATCTTTTGGCAATACTGCTATGAACATCAATGTACAACTGTCAGTCCACATTTTTTATTTCTGTTCTTCTAGATATGTTCTTAGTAGAGGGATTGTCAAATCATAGGGCAGTTCTATATATAGTTTCCTGAGGAATCAACAAAATGTCTTCCACAATTCCCACCAACAGTGAAGGAGTGTTCCTATTTCTCCACATCTGCTTCGGCACTTGTTTTCTGTTTTTTAAATAATGGCCATTCTATGTGGTGTGAGATGGAGATCATATCTTGCAGTTTTGATTTTCATTTCCCTAACAGCTAGTGATATTGAACATTTTTTCATGTGTTTTTCACCATTTATATTTCCTTTGGGAGAAATGTCTATTTAAAAATTTGGGCCATTTTTAAATAAGATTGCTTGCTCTTTTATTGTTGAGTTCTACGATCTCTTCTATAGCATGGAAATCAAACCATTATTGGATATGTATTTCCCAAATATTTTCTCCCATTGAGTGAGTTTCCTTTTCACCTTCTTAACAAAGTCCTTTAAGCATTAAAGTGTTTAAGTTTGAGGCAGTCCCATTTATACATTTTTTTCTTTTGTTGCTCAGGCTTTCAGTGTAAGGCTTAAGAAACCACCACCTTCCACCAGGTCTTGAAGATGTTTCCCTACATTTTCGTCTAGGAGTTTTATGGTTCTCACTTTTATATTTAGGTCTTTGATCCATTTTAAGTTGATTTTTGTATAAGGTATGAGGTAGGGGTCTTCTTTCTTTCTTTTAGATATGGCTGTCCAGTTCTCCCAGCACCTTTTGTTGAATAGACTGTTCTGCCCCAGCTAGGTGAGTTTGACAGGCTTATCAAAAATCACTTGACCATAGACGTGAAGGTTTGTTACTGAACCATCAATTCAGTTCCATTTTTCTAGGTGTCTATCTTTATGCCAGTACCATGCTGTTTTTTACCATCATAGCTAGGTAATATGATTTAAAGGCTTCATTCTTCTTTTTTAAGATGTTTCTGGCTATTCATGGCCCCATACCCTTCCAAATAAATTTGATAATTGGGTTTTCCATTTTTTTAATAAATGCTATTGGAATTTTTATCCGATAGCATTGAATCTGTATGCCAATTTGAGTACAATGGATATCTTAGCAATATATATTATTCCCAACCATGAGCACAGAATATTCTTCCTTTTATTTCGGTCTTCTTTGATTCCTTTTAGCATGCATTGTAGATTTCTGAATACAAGTGTTTTACATGCTTGGTTAAGATTACTCCTAAATATTGGATTTTTTTTGTCACTCTTGTAAATATAACTTTTTTCCTGACCTCCTCAGTTTGCTGATTACTAATGTGTAGAAACACTGCTGATTTTTACCTATTAAACTTGTATCCTGTCACTCTGCTGAATTCGTTTATTAGCTCTGGTAGCTTTGTTGTAGATTTTTTCAGCATTTTCTAGGTATAGAATCATATCTTCTGTGAACAGTGAAAGTTTCACTTCTTCCTTTCCAATCTGGATGCCTTTCATTTCTTTTTCTTGACCGATTGCTCCTAGCTGAAACCTCTAGCACTATATTGAAGAACAGTGGTGACAGTGGGCATCTTTGTCTTGTTCCCAATCTCAAAGAAATGCTTTCTTTCTTTCACCACTGAGTCCAATGTTAGATCTAGGGTTTTCATATATGCCCTTTATCATGTTGAGAAAGTTTTCTTCTCTTATCTTTTGGAGTGTTCTTATCAAGAAAGGATGCTGGACTTTGTCAAATGCCTTTTCTGTGCCAATTGAGATGATCATGTGAGTTTTCTTCTTGATTTATTAATGTGGTGTATTACACAGATTGATTTTCTTGTGTTGAACCACCTTGCATGCCTGGGATAAAACCCATTTGATCATAATGAATAATTCTTTTAATGTGCTGTTGAATTCAATTAGCAATTATTTTCTTGGGGATTTTTGCATCTATGTTTTTTAGAGAAAAGGGCCTGTAATTTTCTTTTTTTGTAACATCTTTATCCAGCTTTGATATTAGGGTGATATTGGTTTCATGAAATGAGCTTGATAGCATTCATTCCTGTTGAACTTTTTTGGAAGAATTTGAGTAAGATGGTTATTAAATCTTCTTTGAATTCTAAGTAGAATTCACTTGCGAAGCCATGTGGTACTGGGCTTTCATTTTGGGGAGAGGTTTGATGACTGTTTCAATCTCTTTGCTTGTGATTCATTTGTTGAGGTCTTCTATTTTCTAAGGTCAGTATATGTTGTTCAGATGTTCCTAGGAAGTTTACATTTCATCTACATTGTCTAGTTTGTGGGCGTACAGTTGTTCATAATATTCTCCTATGATCTCTTTTATTTCTGTGGGGTCAGCAGAACCATCTACATTTTCATTTCTGATTTTTTAAAATTTGGATCTTCTCTCTTATTTTCTTTTGCAGTCTAGCTAAGGTTTGTCAATTTTATTAATGTTCTCAAAGAACCAACTTTTGATTTTATTAATTCTCTCTGTTGTTTTTTAGTTCTCAATTTCATTTATTTCTGCTCTGATCTTTCTTATTTCATTCTTTCTGCTTTCTTTGGGCATAGTTTGCTCTTCTTTTTCTAGTTCCTCCAGCTATATAGTTAGGTTGTTACTTTAGCGTTTTCTTCTTTTTAATGTAAGCATTGATGGCTATAAATTTCTCTCTCAGAACTGCTTTCACTGCATCCCATAGGTTCTGTTATGTGTGTTCTCATTTTCATTCGTCTTGAGATATTAATTGATTTCTCCTGCAATTTCTTCTTTGACCCATTGATTATTTAATAGTGTGTTTTTAGTCTTCATGTATTTGTGAATTTTCCTTTTTCTGCCTATTGTTGATTTCCACCTTTTTTCCATTATCATCACAAAAAGTGCTTTGTATGTATTTTTTATATATTTTAATGTATTGAGTTGTACTTTGTGACCCAACATATGGTCTATCCTGGAGAAAGATCTATGTGCTTTTGAGAAAAACGTATATACTGCTGTTTTGGGGTGCAATGTTATGTATATGTCTATTAGGTTTAGTATGTTTATCATATTATCCAAATTCTCTATTTCTTTATTGATCCTCTGCTCAGATGATCTATCCAGTTATGAGAGTGGTGTATTGAAGTCTGCAACTATTATTGTAGAAACATAACTCTCCCTTCGGTTTTGATAGAGTTTGCCTCATGCAAATTTGGGGCCTTCTGGTTAGATGTATATATATTTATGATTGTTATTTCCCTCTGGTGAATTGCCCTTTTTATTAGTATATAATGACCTTCCTTGTTTCTAATAACAGCTTTGCTTTTGAAGACTATCATCCAAAATAAGTATAGCTACTCCAGCTTTTTTCATCATTTTAGAACTTTCTTTTCTAATATAAGCATTTAAAGCTACACATTCCAATCTAATCATTACTTTGGCTACATTCAACAAATTTTAATATGTTATATATTTATTATCATTCAGTTTTAAAAAGTTTTCCAATTTTCTTTCTGATTTCATTTTTGATCGATAATTTATTTAGAAATGTTTTGTTTGGAAAATATTAGGAGGTTTTCCACAGATGTTAATATTTTAAATTAATTTGATTGAGAATGGAGAAGTTACTCTGTATAATTTCAAATGTTTTAGAATTATTGATACTTGCTTTATGGATCAGAATATATATATGGGTAAAGTTACCCCAAGCACTTGAAAAGAATGTGCACCCTGATGTTACTGGGCATGAATAGTGTTGTGTTATTTACATGTAGTTCAAGGTGGTTCTATTTCTTGTTTGTGTGTTTTTTATTGTCTAATTGTTTACAAATGTTGAGTGGCAGGTATAAAATCTCTGACTATGATTGGGAAATTGTCTTCCTATTAATTCTGTTGATTTTTGCTTCATGTATTTTGCAGTTCTTTTATTAAGCACAAACATTTTTACTTTTTTTATGATACCCTGATAAATTGATCCTCTTATCATGATGAAATGGCCATCCTTTTCTCCGATAATACTTTTTTCTCAAAGTTTACGTTATTTGATATTGATGTAGCCACTTGTTTTCGTTTACAAAAGGGTTGCTGATGCAAAGAACCAGAAGTGTGTTTGCTTTTATAAAGGGAATTTATTTGGGGTAAAAGCTTACAGTTCCAAGTCTGTAAAAAGTCCATACTAAGGCACCATCAGAGATGCTTTCTCATCAAAATCAGCTGCCACATGTTGAAGCAAGATGGCCACTGATCTCTGCCAAGGTTTAAGCTCAACTGAAAGCAGTCAGGAATAGGGTTTGTATCTTTCTGGGCCTTGCATATCAGTCTCAGCTGTTCTGCATTCTTCCAAAGTTCAACTGTAAGCTATCAGGTATATAGCAAGGTTCAACTCTTCTTGAGCTGCTCTTTTGGCCCAGACTCTTGGGACTTCATGCTTAATCGATCCTCTAGTCCTCTCTCTTACATCGCAGGATCAAACATGGCAACTTCCTTTCACTAAAGCTGTTTATATGTCTCTTTGTCTCCTTTTAAATCAAGCTCAACAAGGGTGTGGAGACTCAGCCTGTGTCACACCTCACTGTTGTAGCCCAATCAAAAGCTATAAAGCCATCTTATCAAGTAATCTAATCAGAGACCCCTTAACTAAATTTAATGCAATCGAAGGACATCACACTCAGTGGAATAGATTATTTAACAAACATAATCTTTTTCTTTCAGGGATTCATAAAATAATCTCAATCTGCCGCACCACTTTAGTATTCTAATAGTTGATAATTGTATTGTATATCTTTTATACCCATATATGTTCAAATTATCTGTGCTATTAACATATTTAAATTGCAGTTTTTGTGGGTAGAATTATGTTTGAGTTTTGCCAATTTTTTATAAAATCTTTGCTGATAATCTTTGCCTTTTACCTGGACTGTTTTGTCACTATTGAATGATTGGATTAGGTCTACCATTTTATTATTGATTTTCTGTTTATTCCCCTTTAAACAGTTTTTCTGTTTTTCCTCTCCTTTATTATTTTTGATTATATGAATTATTTCTAGAATTTGATTACAAACAATCTATTGATATCATTTGGTAAAATTGCTTACTGGTAGCTCTGGAGATTAAAATATATATTCTTAATATTCACAGTCTACTTAGAATTAATACTATATCATTTCATATAAAACATAGAAACATTGCATGCACGTAGGTCCATTTATTCTCCTGCCCTCCTCTTACTGCTATAGTTTTCACATGTATAGTATAAACCTTACACATTCACAGAATAATTTTTGCTTAAAACTGTCATATAAGTTTTAAAAAAAGTATGACAAAAGGAGTATTTTATGTTTACCAAGGTATTTATCATTTTCCATGTCCTTCATTCTTATCATAAGATCTCTACCTTCACCTAGTATCTTTTTTGAACCTTAAAAACAGCCTTAACCATTTCTTATAATGCAGACCTGCTATCTGGGAAATCTCTTAGTTTTATTTGTCTGCATTTTAAAATGTGCCCCTTCTTTATTGAAGAATATTTTAATCTGAGTAGAGAATTCAGGGTTTAGTGTTATTTTCAGTGCTTTAAATGTGTCATTCTATAGCCTTCTGGCCTCCATTTTTTCTAATGAGACATGCACATTCATTTAAATTGTTGTTCCTTCAATGTAATGTGCCAGTTTTCTGTGTCATCTTTTAAGATTTTCTTACATCTGGTGTTCAGCATTTTGACTATTATGGTGTGGCTGGGCATGGTTTTCTTCATATTTTCTCTTCTTACAGTTTTCTGGCTTTTAGAACCTGCAAATATGTATTTTTCTCCATATTGGAGAACTTTTGAGCTGTAATGTCTTCACATATATATTATTTTCTGACACTCCAATTACAGATATGTTAGAATGTGTGACATTGTTTCAAAGGTCCTGAAGTTATTTTCACATTTCAATCTTTTTTTGTTTGTATCTGTTATGGAGAGAAAATGGCAAGACATCCACAGCAATAGGTGCATCATATGATAAATAAGACAAAAAGATGCATGTAGGGAAGTGGATGTGGCTCAAGCGATTGAGCTCCCATCTACCATATAGGAGGTTCAGGGTTTGATTCTTGAGGCCTCCTGGTGAAAGGTGAGCTGGCCCACACAGGAGTGCTGGTCCATGTGGAGAGCGGGCACAGCAAGAAGATGCAACAAAAAAAGATACACAGAAGAGAGACAATAAGAGTTGCAGCAGACCAGAGAGATGAGGTGGAGCAAGAGATTGAGGCCTCTCTCCACTCCGGAAGGTCCCAGGATCAGTTCCTGGTGCCGCCTAAAGCAAAGACAAACAGACACAGAACACAGAGAGAGCACACAACGAGAGCAAAACAACAAGGGGGCAGGGGGAGGGAAATAAGTAAATAAATAAATCTTTATTTAAAAAAAAAAAAAGCATTCATGTAGATGTGCAGGGCACAGAAAATAATTCCCTATGCCTGGTGCTCAGGTTGCATGTAAAAGATGGTAGTAGAAGCTGGAGAGGTGGAAAAGGACCAGATCATGATGGATTTTGGTATCCAAATGCACTGTTAATTGGAGCCACTCACTAGGTATAGGCAGAGGATTTCCAAGTTCACTTCCATAGATCCTGGACCCCTTTGCTCCAGTACCTTTGGAAGCATTTTTTTTTTTAACTTGGGTGATTTTTAGTGTCTACAACATCCGTACACCTTGTGCCAGTGCTTTGTACTGATACTCATTAATTTATTAAAGGACATTGTAAGTCATCCCGTGTAATAGTTCCATTGTTAAACATTTGCAATCTCACTAGATTTTGTTCTCATTGCTTCACAGAGGCAAGGCCTTTGCATTTTACTTCAGTAAACATTTTTACAATTTTACATATGCTGTTTCTATTAAATGAAATTACTCAAATTCGGTAATAACTAATACAGAATATAGTATCATTAAGCTTCAATTTATTTTTAAAAATATACAATATCTTCGATCAGTTTCTCAAGAAGTAACACTTGAGTCAGTGATTCAGGTAAAGATGATTTTTTTGAAGGAGAGCTCTCAGCATAAAATGAATGAGAGAAGAAGGAAATAATGGAAATAATAAGGGGTAGTATTAAACAAATAGGTGGTCTCTGCTAGGTACTGGCCCCCTTCTGATCTCATGGGGTTCTCATGAACTTGAATTGTACCAATGATAGGTCCCATTTCAGGCAAAGTAGTAAGCCCTTTTTTCTCTTAGTCAGTCATTGACTGTGGACTGTTTCCAAGGTGAGACAGTTTCCTTTTAATTAAGGGCAATTCACTGGAACAGAGGGTAGCAATGAATGTTAGCAGCCTATAGCAAATGGGACAAGGGGGTTCCATTCTGCTGGTTGGAATCTAGGCTGGGTAACAATCTTCATCCACTAACCTAAGCCTTAATATCATCTCAAAAAAAGTAAATTACTGAAAATTATATGATGGCCTCATGTATTTTTTAATATTATAAACTCCAGTTTTTATAAGATATTTTCTGGATTTAGAAGCTTCTTTTTGAAAATAACTTTCCTAGATTCAAGATGGTAGAGTAGGGAACAGCAGGCTGCACTCTTCCTCCAGAAACTGTGGGAAGGTAGACCAGTTTACCTGGCAGAAGGGAAGCCATGGGACCATGGGAGCAATTGGAGAGGGGTGACCCAGTTGGCCCAGGTCAAGGGAAGCCATGGGAGATAGGGTAGGCAAGGCAGCACAAAGCCAGCTCAGAAGGAGAGGGAAGACCAGTGCTCAGCAGCTCTGAGAGTAAGGAAAGACCTGGGCAACCAGGGGTTCAAACTGGTACCCAGCAGGCTCTAGAAGTGGGGAGCTGCAGGGAAAACAGGTGTGGGACTGGCATCCAGCCAGCTCAGAGGGAGAGAGAGAAGTAGGGGGGAAGGGAGATATGGAGGTAGACTTGATCTCAGGTGGTTCCAGGAAAAGGAAAGAAGCCAGCCTGTGATGACGTGGCTCCAGGGAGAGGGGAGGGGGTGCTGATTAGGTGGGCTGTCACATCCACCCACCCTGGAAGAGAGAGGAACCGGGTCAGTGAGGGGGTGGGCTGACAGGCACCTAACAGCCCAGGGGAGAGGGAAGCAGGGAGAGGCAGCTGGAAAATCTTCAGAAGCCCAGTTGACCTAAGGGAAAGGGCACATGGAGAGGCAGCCCCGGAGTTGCCCAATCAGTCATGAAGAGAAGGGTCCAGAGGGTGATCCAGTGGGTTGTCAGGCACCCTGGGGGAGGGGGGTTGAGAAACAAGCAGCCTCATGACAGGGAAAGTAGACTGAAATTTCCTTTAGGCTTTTTCATTTGTTATTTTTAATTATTTATCTTTTATTTTACAGTTTTTCTTCATTCTTTATTTTTTTTCTCTATACCTGGATAGCTTACCTGTGGAGGGCAGGCTGCAGAGTGATTGGTGAGTACTAGCAGCCTGAGATGGTAGCTAGTGGTCTGAGAGGGAAGACTTTTTTTTAAATTTATTGAACTATATCGCTCATACATAAACATACATAAACAATAAATGTGTAGTAATAGTTGTGAACTTACAAAACAAACATACATAACATCCTACAGGGCTCTCATAGCTCACCGTACCACCAATCTTTCATTGTTGTGAAAGATTTTTAACTAATGATGAAAGAGCATCCTCAAAATATTACTACTAACCAAAGTATCTTACATTTGGTGTATTTTCCCCCCAACTCACTCTCTTGTTATTATTATTATTGTTATTATTATATATCTCATTTACACATGAACATACATAAACAGTAAGTGCATAGTAAAGATTGTGAACTTACAAAGCAAACAAGCATACCATCATACTGGGGTCCCATACATTAACCCACCACCAACATCTTGCATTGTTATGAGACATTTGTTACAAATTATGAATGAATATAACTCTTTCTACTACCTTTATCTTTCATTTGATATAGTTTTCCCCCAACCCACTCCATTATTATTTTTTAAAATATATTTTTATTACAGAAGTTGTGTACTTACAAAACAATCATGCACGTGTGCAGAATTCCCATACAACACCCCTCTATTTACACACCACACTATGGTGGAACATTTGTTACAGATTATGGGATAATATCATCAGACTATTACCACTAACCATAGTCCATAGAGTACATTTGGCAATATTGCTGTTAACCACAGTCCATAGGTCACTCCATTTATATTTTCTCATTCTTTCCCACATTCCCACCATCTTGCAATAGTGACAAATATCTGCTCTAGCTTACAAAGGACACTCTTGCATCTGTACCATCAACCACAATTCTCATCCACCTCTGGGTTTACTGTGTTATTCAGTCCCTAGATTATTCTCTAGCTTTCTTTCAATTGACATTTACATCCCTAGACTACACTTTCCAGCAACATTCCCATTTATAAACCAGCTCTTACTCACTATAATGTGTTACCATCAACTCTATACATTTCTACACTTTTACAGTAAAGCTAATTAAAACTTCTACATATATTAAGCATCAGTAATCCATCTCAGTGCTCATCTTACCTCCTTTAAGAATCCACCCCTACCACCAGGACTTGAAGATGTTTTCTTACATTTTCTTTTAGAAGCTTTATGATTCTTACATTTATATTTTGGTTTTGATCCATTTTGAATTAATTTTTGTTTAAGGTGTGAGGTAGTGGTCCCCTCTCTTTTGGCTATGGATATCTAGTTCTCTCAGCACCATTTGTTGAATGGACTGTTCTTCTCAAGCTGCATGAGTTTGACAGGCTTGTCGAAATTACTTGACCATAGATGTGAGGGTCTGTTTCTGAACCATCAATTTGGTTCCATTGATCTATGTGTCTGTCTTTATGCCAGTACCATGGTTTTTTCACCACTCTAGCTAGGTAATGTGATTCAAAGTCTGAAAGTGAGAGTCCTCCAGCTTTGCTTTTCCTTTTTAAGATGTTCTGGCTATTTGGGACCCCTTACCCTTCCAAATAAATTTGATAATCATGTTTTCCATTTATTTTTTAAATGCTGGTGGAATTTTTACCGGGACTGCATTGAATTGTATATCAATTTGGTTAGAATTGACATCTTAATGATATCTAGTCTTCCAATACATGAGCATGGAATGTTCTTCCAATTATTTAGGTCTTTTTAAAATTTCTTTTAGCAATACATTATTGTTTTCTGAATACATGTGCTTTACATCAGTGGTTAAGTTTATTCCTAAATATTTGATTCTTTTAGTCACTATTGTAAATGAAATTTTTTTTCTTTCTTCCTACTCAGATTGCTCATTACTAGTGTCTTTTAAAGTCTATTTCATCTTAGTATAGCTTTTACAGCTTTTTGTTGTTGTTGGTGGTGGTGGTGGTGGTTACTGCATGAATGGAATATCTTTTTCCAGCCTTTCACTTTCAATATATTGGTATCCTTGGGTATAAGGTGGGTCTCTTGCAGACTGCATATAGGTGGCTCATATTTTCTTATCCATTCTGCCAGTCTGTGTCTTTTGATTGGGGAGTTTAATCCATTAGCATTCAATGTTATTACTGTGAAGGAATTTATTATTTCATCCATTTTGACCTTTGGGTTTTATTTGTCATATTTTATTTTCACCACTCTTTTGAGACTTTTAGGTACTTTCACTGATATAATCTTCATTTCTAGGCTCTCTTCCAAGCCTCTCTCTCTTGTCTTTTATTTTCAGACTGTAGTATATCCTTAACTATTTACTGCAAAGCTGGTTTCTTGGTTACAACCTCTCTGTTTCTGTTTATCTGTGAATACTCTAAACTCGCTCTCATTATTGAAAGACAATCTTGCCAGATATAAGATTCTTGGCTGGAATCTTATATCTGGCATATTAAATATAACATATCTGTTTCTTCTTGCCTCCATGGTTTCAGATGAGAAATCAGCACTTATTAGGTATGTTTTATATGTTATTCATGGCTTTTCTCTTGCTGCTCTCAGAATTCTCTCTTTGTCTTTGGCATTTGACATTCTGATTAGTATATGTCTCAGCCTTGGTCTCTTTGGATTTATTTGGACGGGAGTACATTGTGCTTCTTGGACATGAAAATCTATGTCCTTCAATAGGGTTGGGAAATTTTCTACCATTATTTCTTCAAATATTCCTTCTGTCCCTTTTCCCTTCTCTTCTTCCTCTGGGACACCCATGAAACATATGTTTGCATGTTTCTTGCTGTTGTTTAGTTCCCTGAGACCTTGTTCAATTTTTTCCATTCTTTTCTTCATCTGTCCTTTTGTACATTCACTTTTGTAGGCCACTTCTTCAAGCTCATCAATTCTTTCTTCTGCCTCCTCAAATCTGCTGTTATATGATTCCAGTGTATTTTTTTTTAAGATTTATTTTATTTATTTCTCTCCCTCTCACTCTTTGTTTGCACTCACTGTCTGCTCTCTGTGTCTGCTCATCTTTTTAGGAGGCACCAGGAGCCAAACCTAGGACCTTCCATGTGGGAGGGAGGTGCACAATCACTTCAGCCACCTCTCTCCCCACTTGTTGTGTCTCTCATTGTGTCTTCTCATTGTGTCTCTTCATTGCATCATCTCATTTTGTCATCTTGTTTTGTTATCTTGTTGCATCCGTTCCCCATGCCAGTCTGTCACATCAGCTCACTGTCTTGCTTGTCTTCTTTAGGAGGCACCAGGAACCTAACCTGGAACCACCCATGTGGTAGGCAGATGCACAACTGATTAAGCCACATCTGCTTACCCCCAGTGTATTTTTAATTTCATTTATTGTGCCTTTCATCCCTGTAAGATCTGCTATTTTTCTATGTATGCTTTCAAATTCTTCTTTGTGCTCATTCAATGTCTTCTTAATATGCTTAATCTCTTTAGTCATCTCATTGAAATTATTAAGGAGTTTTATTTGAGCATCTATAATTAGTTGTCTCAACTCCATTATGTCATCTGGAGGCTTACCTTATTTCTTTAAATGAGCCATACCTTCCTGTTTCTTGGTATGGATTGTAATTTTTTTGTTGGTGTCTTGGCATCTGACTTACTAGATACATTTATTCTGGGTGCATTTTCTCTCTTTAGTTTACAATTTTCTTGCCCTTTCTTCCTTGCTAGTTGAATAATAGGAGCTGCGGATGTAGTTGATGCTATAAGGTGTGAAGTCCCAAGCTTCATTACCCCAGAAAGCGATGAAGCTTCTCCCACTTTTCTCTTTTGCCAGGGGCAGGGACAAAGCCACAGCTGTATGTAATAATCCATATTGTGCAGGCCTAAACTGCAGTTGCCCAGAGAGACGGATGAAGCTTCATGTACCTTCTTCCCCTGCCTGGGGCAGGGATGGAGCTACAGGTGTAGGCAGCAATCTATTTCCTGAAGGTCCAAAATGACCACAGTTGCCCCGGTAATCTTCTGACTATTCGATCTGTGCCAGGCTAATGTACCTGCAGTTACTAGATACTAGTACACTTCCCGCCAGCTTCTTCCCTGCCAGAAGTGGGACTGAAGCCTAGGCTAGGACTGTGGTCTGATCTGGATGAAAGAAGCTGGTTCCTAACATCACTGTGATTTGTAGTTAGCCCCGCTTCCCCTCATGCTAGGGGTGGAGTCAAAATGGCAACTACTGGCCTCTTTCCGATTTGGGCAGGTTCAAACTTTAACTGCTCTTAGGGTTTTACGTTAACCAGCTAAATTTACTAATTAGTAGCTAAAGCCACTGGCCAACCGTTTCTTCCTCCCCTGTATTTGAGAAGTGGAACTTCCAGCTCCAGCCAAAGAATAGCTCCTGAGGCGGCTTACACTGCCAGAGTAGGATGATCACCAACCTCCATGGCATGACCTGTATTTTCCCAGAGAGGTTGGTACAGGTCTCCCTGGGCTGGGCTTAGGCTAGAGTTGCAATCTGATCTGGATGGAAAGAAGCTGGTCCCTAACAGAACTGTGATTTTCAGTCCGCCCTGCTTCCCCTCGTGGCAGGGATAAAGTTAAAATGGGGGCTACCTGCCTCATTCTGACTTGAACAAGTTCAAACTTCAGCTGTTCTCAGGACTATGCTTTAGCCTGCCAAATTCACTTATCAGTAGCTGAAGTTGGTGCCAACAGTCTCTTCCTCCCTGTTTTTGGGAAGAGGAGCTTCCAATTCCAGTCACAAAATAGCTCCTGAAGTGGCTTATGCTGCCAGTGGAGGATGGGCACTGGCCTCTGCCGCATGGAGTGCTCTACTCACAAATCTTTTCAGCACACAGGCAGTCTCCTCCTTCCATTCTTTCAAGGATGTTGCAGGATGCTCTTCTGGTGTCCTGTAACACCCCCCCTCCCCCAAAGAGGTGCTTTAGATAGCTCTGGGTGATTACTAATTGCCCTGTAGCATGACCTGACTCTAGGAGCTCCTAACTCTGCCATCATCTTGCTGGTTGTAATGGAAGCCTACTTTTTTCTGTTGTTTTTTTTTTTCTTTGTTTAATTATTTTCTTTTCCTTCTTTTTTCTCCTCATTTTCTTTATTTCTTTTCTTCCTTTCATTTCTCCCTCTTCCATTCTTTTTTTTTTTCATTCACCTTCTCTAGATTGGTTTTCATTTGCTTTCTTCTCCTTTTATCTTTCCAGTCCTCTATTTTAGTCTATTTTTTCCTGTTTCTTTTTTTTATTTCACTTTTTCATTCTTGTTCCTTTTTATTTTTTATGATTTTCACTTATATTACTTATTTTTGTTTTGCCTGTTTCTTTTATGGTTCCTTTTCCATATTTTTTTATTATTCATTTTCTCTTCTTCTTTATTTCCTATTCTATGGTCTTAATATTTTGGGAAGGAACATGGACAACTACAAGGATGTATAATAACTGGAATCAAGTGTCAAAAAGGAAACAATACAAAACAAAATGAAATAAAACCATAGAGTAGGAAGAGAAGCTAACCAACTGAATAAGCCTATCAAGATAAACAGACGCCTAGACACTAACCAAAAAATTACAAGCCATGCTAAGAAACAGGAAGACATGGCACAGTCTAATGAGCAAACTGAAAAGCAGGAGGAGATGCAGAATGTGGAAAAACTAATCAAGAATGTCCAAACAAATATCATGAATCAACTTAATGAAGTAAAGTGATAAAGCATATTAAGAAGACACTGGGGAACATACAGAAGATATTGTAAACCTAAATTAAAAGATACAAGATCTGATGGAGATAAATGTACATTGTAAGAAATTAAAAATATGCTGGAAGCACAAAACAGAAGATTTGAGCAGGCAGAAGAAAAAATTAGTTACATCGAAGACAGAACATCTGAAATCAGAGAAATAGTAGAACAGATAGATAAAAATTTCAGCAGGGACTCAGGGAATTGAATGACAACACAAAATACACAACCATGTACATTATAGGCATCCCAGGAGGAATGAAGGGAAAAGGGGCAGAAGGAGTGTTGGAAGAAATAATGGCTGAAAATTTTCCAACTTTTTTGAGGGACATGGATATACACGTCCAGGAAGTGCAATGCACTCCAAACAATATATATCTTAACAGGCCTACCATGAGACACATACTAATCAAATTGTCAAATGTTCAAAACAAAGAAAGAATACTGAAAGCAGCAAGAGAAAAAAGATCCATCACATATAAGGGAAACTCAATAAGATTAAGCACTGACTTCTCATTTGAAACCGTGGAGGTGAGAAGGCAGTGGTATGACATAGTTAGGATGTTAAAAGGAAAATGAAAAACTGCCAGCAAAGAATTCTGTATCCAGTAAAGCTGGCATTCAAAAATGAAGGAGAGTTCAATATATTCACAGATAAACAGAAATTAAGAGAGTTTTTAAAAAAGAGTCCTGCCCTTCAAGAAATTCTGAAATGAATTTTGCTTGTTAAAAGGAAAAAAAATGGAGAGAGAGGGCTGGAGAATAGTGTAGAAAGGAAGCTTATTAGTAAGAATAATTAAACATATAAAAAGAGAAATAAAAAATATGATATATATAAACCTAAAGAAAAAAATGGTTAAAGTAAGTACTGCCTTGAGAGTAATAACACTGAATGTTAATGGATTAAATTCTACAATCAAAAGGCACAGATTGGCAGAATGGATAAGGAAACATGACTTATCTATATGCTGTCTACAAGAAACTCACCTTATAATCAAGAATACAAGGAGGTTACAACTGAAAAGTTGGAAAACGATTTTACATACAATTACCAAAAAAGGGCAGGAGTAGCTGTACTAATATTGGAAAATATAGATTTTAAATTCAAAATTATTGTAAAAGACAAAAAAATATACTACATTCTAATAAAAGGGATAATCTATCAAGAAGAAAGAACAATCATAATCATCTATGCACCTAACCAGGCTGCTCCAAAATACATGAGGCAAACATTGGAAAAACTTAGGGGAGAAATAGATGCCTCTACAATTATAGTTGGGGACTTTAATATACCATTATCACTGTTACACAGAATATCTTGACAGAGGGTTAATAAAAAAACAGAGACCTTGAACAATATATTACAGGAACTAGACCTAATAGACATATATGGAACATTATACCCAAATGCATCAGAACATATATTCTTCTCTAGTGCACATGGGTCATTCTCCAGGATAGACTACATGCTAGGTCACAAAAGTCTCAACAAATTTAGAAAGACTAAAATTATAATAATAATTTCTCTGACCACAACATAATGAAGCTGGAAACTAATAAGGGAAAGAGAACTACAATAGGCCCAAAGATATGTAAGTTAAATGACACACTCTTAAACACTCAGTGAGTCAAGGAAGAAATTGCAAAAATTCAGTAACTACTTCGAAAGAAATGAAAATAAGAATACCGCATATGAAAACCTATGGAATGCAGCTAAAGCAGTAATGAAAGAGAAATTTACAGGCATAAATGCTTATATTAAAAAAGAAGAAAGAGCTAAAATCAAAGCCCTAAATGCACTCCTGGAAGAACTAGAAAAAGAACAACAAACTAATCCAAAAGAAAGCAGAAAGGAAATAAAGATTAGAGAAGTGAAATTGAGAATTAAAAAAAAAAAAACAGTAGAAAAAATTTAACAAAACCAAAAGCTGTTTCTTTGAGAAAATTAATAAAATTGAAAGAAAAAAATCCCTTAACTAGACTAACAAAGGAAAAAAAGAGAGAAGATGTAAATAAATAAAGTGAAAAACAAGAGAGCGGCTGTAACCACTGATCCCAGAGATATAAAGAGTAACATAAGAGGATACTTGAAAAATTGTATGTGAACAAGGTGGATAACCTAAATGGAATAGACAAATTTCTAGAAACACACTGGCAACCTACATTTATGGAAGAAGAAATACAAGAAATCAACAGACCAATCATAAGTAGCACGATTGAATTAGTAATCAAAAACATCCTAACCAAGTAAACCACAGGACTAGATAGTTTCATGGGTCAATTCTCTCAATCATTCCAGAAAGAACTGACACCAATTCTGCTTAAATTCTTCAAAAAAAAAAAAAAAAA
>JAQZBX010016158.1:0-10003 GCA_029593785.1 Cabassous unicinctus | reverse complement strand
GATTTATCCCTTGTATGCAAGGATTGTTCAACATATGAAAACCAATCAATATAATACACCACATTAGCAAATCAAAAGAAACAAAAATCAATGATTATCTTTACTGATGCAGAAAAAAGCATTTGACAAAATACAGTATCCTTTCTTGATTAAAAAAAAAAAACACTTTGACAGATAGAAATAGAAGGAAACTTCTTCAACATGATAAAGGGTATATGTGAAAAACCCAGAGCTAAGATCATACTCAATGGTGAGATGATAAAGTCTTTCCTCTAAGATCTGGAACAAGAAAAGGATGCCCACTGTCATTGCTCTTATTTAGCATTGTGTTAAAAGTTCTTGCTCAAGCATTTAGGCAAGAAAAAAGAAATAAAAAGCATCAAAATTGGAAAGGAAGCAGCAAAAATGTCACTATTTGCAGATGACATGATCCTATACATAGAAAGTTCTGAAAACAGCTAAGCTTCTAGAGCTGATAAATGAGTTCAGTAAAGTGACAGGATATAAGATCAACATGCAAAAATCAGTAGCATTTCTGTATTGTTGTATTACAATAGCATTTAAAATAACCAAATATCCAGGAAAAAACTTAAGATGTAAAGGACTTATACACAGAAAACTACAGACATTATTAAAGGAAATGAAAGAAGACCTAAACAAATGGAAGAATATTCCATGTTCATGGATTGGAAGACTAAACATCATTAAGATGTCTGTACTAACCAAATGGATTTACAGATTTAAAGCAATCCTAATAAAAATTACAAAAGAATTTTTTACTGAACTGGAAAATCCAATTATAAAAATTATTTGGAAGTGCAAGAGGCTCTGAATGGCCTTAATGAAATGAAAAAAGAAATTGGAAGAATCTTTCTATCTGACTGTAAAGCATACTACTAAGCTATAGTGGTCAAAACTGCATGGTATTGGTACAAGGATAGAAATATCAACCAATGGAACCAAATTGAGAGTTCTGATATAGATCCTCCATATATGGTCAACTGATATTTGACAAGGCCACCAAGCCCACTCAACTGGGAAAGAATGGCCTCTTCAACAAATAATGGTGGGAGAACTGGATATCCATATCAAAAAGAATGAGAGAGGAACACAATCTCACACCCTGTACAAAAATTAACTCAAGATGGATCAAATATCTAAATATAAGAGCCAAGACCATAAAGCTCCTAGAAGATAATGTAGGGAAACATCTACAAGACCTTGTAGTAGGAAATGGTTTCAGTGCCTCAAGAAGGGATGCTCCTTTGTGCTCTAGAGACATCTGGACACTACAGGCAGAACAGACAACTCCAGGAAATCAGCACCCTGCCGATGGACCATACCTAGGAATATATAAAAACCTATCTTCCAAATATATCAGAGATAGACTCATTTATAATTCTCCTACACATGGTTCTTTGCTGTTTTATATGAGCTTATAATTAGCACTATACCCATTAAATATATGTGCCATCAAATTAAATCTTTTGGCTGTTCATATGCTGGTTGGGCCCTGAATTTCAGCAGAGTTGCAGTCAACACCTACTCTCCAGTTCATCGGAATTGCCCAGGACAACTAGTAAAATGATGATGATAGAAAATGCCCAACCCCAAAAAACAGAATATCTAAAAAAGTAAGCAAGACAGTTCTATCCATCTGCTCCATGGTATCTAAGCCCCCTCTCCATCGGAATCAGAGTGGGCATCACCATCCCCAAATCCTCAAGATTGAGGAATGAACATGCAAAAGGGGGTAATGCAACTATTGACCAAAGTAGACTTATTATTATTCTAGTAATGGAAGAACTTGTAAAAATGCTATAAAGACAGTGGTCACCATAGGTTCTGAGGGTGGGGAGATGGAAGAATAGGTATAACATCAGGCGTTTTGGGGACATTGGAATTGTTCTGCATGAGATTGACATGACAGAAACAGGCAATTATACATTTTGCCAAAATCTATGAAATTGTATGGTACTAGGTGTAAACCATAATGTAAACTATAGACCATGGTTAGCAATATGATCAATTGAAACAAATGTACCACAGTAATGAAGATGTTAATGGGGGAAAGTGTGGGATGGGGAGGGAACGGGGTATTTGGGAATCCCCTATATTTTCAATATAACATTTATGTAATCTAAAGCTTCTTTAAAAATAAAGAAAAAAATAACTCAAGATGGATCCAAGACCTAAATATAAGAGTCAAGACCATAAAGGTCCCAGAAGATAATGTAGGGAATCATCTTCAACATCTTGTAATAGGAAATGGCTTTATAAACTTTATACCCAAAGCATGAGCAACAAAATAACAAATAGATAAATGGGACCTCCTCAAAATTGAAAACTTTTGTGCTTCAATCAAGTTTGCCAAGAAAGTGAAAAGAGAACATACTCAATGGGAGAAAATGTTTGGGAATTATTTATCCGATAAGGGTCTAAATTCCAGCATACATAAAGAAATCCTACATCTTAAAAGCAAAAATACAAAAAACACATTTTAAAAATGGGCAAGAGATGTGAATAGAAACTTTTCCAAAGTGGAAATACAAATTGCTAAAAAGCACATGGAAAGAGCTCAACATCGCAAGCTATTAGGAATATGCAAATCAAAATTAAAATGAGATATCATCTTACACCTATTAGACTGGCGCTATTAAAAAAAAACAGAGAACTACTAGTGTTGGAGAGGATGTGGAGGAAACCGAACCCTCATCCACTGCTAGTGGGAATGTAGAATGGTTTAGCCATTGTGGACAGTTCAGCCTTTCCTCAGGAAGGTAACTATAGAATTGTTATATGATCCAACAATCCCACTCCTGTATTGAATGCATGGACATGAAAAGATAAATGCACATCAATGTTCATGGCGACATTATATTCATTATCGCTAAAAGCTGGAAGCAAACCATGCCCATTAATGGATGAATGGGTAAGCAAAATATGGTATATACATACAATGGAATATTACTCAGCTGTAAGAAGGAATAAAGTATTGACACATATGACAACATGGATGAATCATGAAGACTTTACAGTGAGTGAAATAAGTCAGTCACTAAAGGACAAAAATTGCATGATGTCACTGATAGGACATCAGAATATTGAGCAGACCCACAGAGATAGTCTGGAGGATAGGTTATCAGTAGACAGAAAGGGAGTAGAGTGTGTTTAACCAATGCTCAATCTGGGCAGAACCTATGATAAAGTGAAAAGGGGAGGTTCGGCAGTGGATGGGGTGATGGTGGTTCAGGGATGTGAGTGGGGTCAATGGTGCTGGAAGGTGAAGGTGGGGGGATTGGGTTGGACTTTCCATGAAACTGGGGGAAAGGCTGGAGGAAGGAACAGGTAATCTCTGGGGATTTGTAAGTCTGTGGTTGAAACTACAATTGTGGGAAAATTTTTGGCAAATATGGCAGAGGAGGGTCACAGGTGCAGGGTGTTGGGGCTGGGAGGATATGTGGGAAAGGGTACACCTGGGCATGCTTCTATGGAATATAAATGTGTTCACCTTGTCATAGGGTGTTATCTCAGTAGGTGGAGATCCACACAATAAACAAGAAAATATTAAACTCCCATCCTGGGAGTCCTGCTAAGGACTCAAAGAGAAGGGCAAGAATCTCTCGAGTACATAGGCAGTGCCTAATAAAAGAAAACAGACCAGTATGACAAGCCCTCATTATTAATGCATGTAACTATGAAACTTATTCTTAAAAATTGAATCTTAGTTGTTACCATAGGTTCTGAGAAGTGGAGAGAATAGGTGGAACATAGGTCATTTTTAGGGCATTGGAATTTTTCTGCATCATTTTTCAGTGATGAATAAATTTTGTTAAAACCTATAAAATTGTATTGTGGAAAGTGTAAACCATAATGTAAACCATTGACCATGGTTAGTAGCAGTTTCTATATTTGTTCATCAATTGTAACAAATGTACCATACTCATGCAAGATATTATTAATAGGGGAAAATGTGAGAAGGGGAGGGATTCTCATACATTATTGATGTGACTTTTCTGTAACCTAAAGCTTCATTGAAAATAAAGTGAAAAAATAAGACATTGGGGGAACATACAGAAGAATTTGCAACATATATGAAAGATAGATCTTACAGTGATGAAAGGCACAATGCAAGAATTTTTTTTTTTTTTTGGCTTTGTCTTTGGGGAGGTTTTGTATTACAGAGGAGTTGCAACAATGGCTGGGGAGGATCACTGGGGCAGGGTGTCAGTGGTGGTGGGATGTTTGGGGAAGGATGCACCTGGAGCATGCTTCTATGGAATATGAGTGTGTTCATGTGGTTATGGGGGGTTATCTCAGTGAGTGGAGATCCACACAATAACCAACAAAATATCAATTTCCTATCCTGGGAGTCCTGCTACATTCTCTAATAGAGTTGCAATAATCTCTAGAGCATATGGGCAGTGCTTAGCAAAGGAGGACTGACCAATATTCCAGACCCTTGATATTTATGTTTGTGTTTATGAACCTTATTCTTGTAAAATTGAAACTTAGCCTAGTACTATATATAGTCTAAGAGTTACCTCTTGAAAACTTCCTTGTTACTCAACTGTGGCTTCTCTCTAAGTTAAACTCAGCATATAAGAAGTGAGCCTTCCCCGCAGCATGGAACATGACTCCTGGGGATGAGCCTTCCGGGCACTAAGGAATTATTACCAAATGCCAACTAGCAATGCATTTGTAAAAAGACCTTGATCAAAAGGGGGAAATACTAAATACAGATGAGTTTTTATGGCTAAGAGATTTCAAAGTGAGTTGGAAGTTCATTCCAGAGGTTACACTTACGCACATCTTAGGAGGATCTCACCGACGGCCACAGTAAATAATGCCTGAAACAGGGGTGCTCCTGAGGGCTTCAGGGACATTTGGACACTCCAGGCACAGCAGACAACCCCAGGAAATCACCACCCAATCGGTGGACCTTTCTTTGGATATATGATAACCTATCTCCCCAGTGTACCAGAGTTAGACTTATTTATAATTTTCATACACTTGGTTCTTCTGCTCCTTTTATTTGAACCAATAATTGGCACTATACTCATTAAATACGTGTCCCAGAGATTTAAATCTACCAGCTGTTCATATGCCTGTGGAATCCTGAATTGCAACAGAGTTGCATCCAACACTTACTCTCCAGTTCATAGGGCTTGCCCAGGACAACTAACAAAATGATGATAATGGACAACGCCCATCTCAAAAAATAGAGAGTATCTACAATGGCAAGCAAAACAGTTTCATCCCTCCACCCCATGGGATGTAAGCCCCCTCTCAATCGGAAGTAGAGTGGGCAGCACCATCCCCAAATCCTCAAGATTGAGGTATGAACACACATAAGGAAGGGAGGGTACAGCTATGGACCAAAGTAGGCTTATTATTATTCTAGTAATGGAAGAACGTGTAACACTGATATAAAGACAGTGGTCACCAGAGGTTCTGAGGGGAAGGAAAGGGAAGAATAGGTGTAAAATGGGGCATTTTGGGGATGTTGGAATTGTTCTGCATGATATTGCAATAATGAATACAGACCATTATACATTTTGTCAAAACCTATAAAATCATGTAGTGCAAAGTGTAAACCATAATGTAAACTATAGACCATGGTTAGTAGCAATGCTTCAATATGAGTTCATCAATTGTAACAAATGTACTACACTAATGAAAGACATTATTAATAGTGGAAAATGTGAGGGGGGAGAGAATGGGTATATAGGAATCCTCCATATTTTTTTATTTAACTTTTATGTAATATAAAACTTCTTTTAAAAATAAAGAAAAAAAAATTTCCTAAGGTAAAAGTTGCTGCTAGAATTTCTCTAACATAGTGCCGCTTCTCAAACAAAAGCAAGGGCACACCTCCATCTCTTTCTGCTCTTTTTCTGGAAATATGTTTAAATTTAACAAATATTGTGAAACAAAAGCCATTTGTAGAGAATATCTCCAAGGATGATATCAAGAAGTTATTTCTCCAGTATGTTATAAAAGGCTCTAAGCTTCCATTTCTTCATTCTGCATTATAAAATCAGGAATGACAGATCTCTGATTACATGGTTCCACTTGTGATTTTCATGTTACTGCGGCAGACATCTCTCTTCAGTCATGATGCTCTGTTTCTGAGACTTCAGTTTTATTTTCAGCACAACAATCCAGGCAGTATTCCAAGCCCAATTGTGTTTGACTAATGAGTTGAAACCTGTTTGCCATCTGTGAATAAAGTAATGAACCCTTTTAACATGATTTTAATTTCCTTAACTTACTCCTTAGGAAATGGAGGTTAAGTTAATTTTTCTGGTAAATCAGCCTAGGAGAAAGGAAAACTGACCCAACTGCTTGAAAACAAAGCATAATCCCACAAAATCTAATTATTTAAATAGGTTCAACACAATTAGGTCTTGGTTAACTAATACATAAGTCATCACTTTAGTAATTCAGGCACAATGCATCTTATCTTTTTGTGTACTCTGATGTTTAGTCTTGACTATAAATCTGAGACTATGGTTTGGTTTGTGATTTATCAGAGAAGGGATGCTTTTTTGTATTTTGATGGGGTTAATTATGTGTGGCTCAAAGATAAAAGTTGGCAGAATCTTAAAAAAGTTTTTTTTTTCTCTTTTTGAGCACTTTTTTGCCTGGCTAATAAATTATAACCATTAGTTATAGTGTCCTATATCTAACAAAATAATTATTGATACTCATAGAACTTAGGTAAGAGTCCCTCAGTGAACCAGGCAGAAGGAAAGACTTTGGTGTGAACTGAAGATGATGGTAATGATCAACATCATCACATTTAGCATCCATAGACTTCTTACTATGTCCCAGGCATTTTGCTAAGTGATCTACAGATATTATTTCATCAGATCCAGACAATAACCCTATGTATTGTGTTATTATTAATCTCCTTTATATATGAAACTGAAGCTTGTCCACCGTCAGAGAATGTAAATGATGTTATTAGAATATGAATTCAGGCAGTCTATCTCCAGAATCTGGGACAACTCTTAATCACAATTACAAATTCTGCAGTCTAAAACTGAGATGTGTGATTTTATTAATACTAAGAGTGCATGGTCTCTCTTTCAGGAAATGCATCATATTTCTCCAGTTTTTTAAAATCTTCATGACACAATCCTGCTCACTTCATATTTTTACCTTCATAACTATCCCACTAGATAGTTATGATTATATCTTCATTTTGTAGATGAAGATATTGAG
Source organism: Cabassous unicinctus (assembly GCA_029593785.1). Classification (NCBI taxonomy): domain Eukaryota; kingdom Metazoa; phylum Chordata; class Mammalia; order Cingulata; family Chlamyphoridae; genus Cabassous; species Cabassous unicinctus. The sequence goes on along the minus strand of JAQZBX010016158.1, from coordinate 2,773 downwards.
ATTCAGGAAGGCAAAGTAATTTATACATGATCTCAAACTGTTAAGTAGTAAATCCTGAACTTGATCACAGAGTATCTGACTATAAAGCCCAACATTAAAATTTTCTTTGGGTTTAAATGTCAGGTATAAAAAAGTCTCAAAATCATTGCTTAGGATGGGATCAGAGGTAAAAATCTAGGGCGAAAAGATGTTCTAATCTAAAGTCTCATGGGAACAACTCTAATCTTTAAATGGCATTTAAGTGGGGAGACTGTGGCCATGTGCATTATAGTCACAAGGTTTGAGATACCACCTAGAAGAAGGTTTAACCTGAAAGGTATTATGGTAAGAAAGAGGCATTTTTGAATGATAAGCCATACTCTGTTCAAAAATCAACAACCACACTGCCAAGTACCAACGAAACAGCCACCGTTAAGTAGAAGATCACATGGTATGACCTCATGTCACACAAATATCTCCTTTCTCCCCTAATGACTAGTTTATGGTGCCCCACATCTACCACTAACAATTTTCCCTTTTAATTAAAGTATCCTCTAACTTTAGTCACAGTCTTACCTGAGAATATTAACACCATGCTGAGTACATTTCTTCCCAGGTGTGTGGGAGGAGCATGGAGGCGGGGATATCATGAGCATGCTAGGCCTCTGAGGGGAAGAGCAAAAGAAGTTTCTAGAATGTACACAGGACTAGGGTTTAGACTCCAAGTACAAGTTCCTGCCAACATTAAATGTTGTCTGTGGCAAGTCCTAGAAATGGAAATAAGATAACTTGCCACAAATGTAGTTCAGCAGGGAATCTGACTGCCAATGTTTATACCATAGTTGCTCCTACAAGCCGGGAAACCTGCCTGATTCAAGGGGTGAATAAAGAAAGAGGTTGAGATAGGCTCTTGTTTTAATACTAGGTGCAAAGTACAGACCCATGGGCTTATCTTTGTAATTATTTGACCTTACCCTCTTAACCTCTTTAAAATATAAGTTTATCAGCTGTAATTTGGGATTGATAACTGTAGTTATTACACAGAAATGTGAGGACCACAATAATGCATATAGAGCTTGCTTGGTACATAGTAAATATTTAATGAATGTTACTTGCTAAATCCAAAGCTTAATATAATTATTGTGATTTTTCTTAGCCAGTGAACTGATTAAATCATTTGTAGTATTTGAGCTACAGTTCCCTTTTCTATATGACATGGGCTGTCAACTCCTGAATAAACAGATTCTCTACGGGAAAAATCTAGAAACCAGGCAGCTGAGCAAAAGAGATATGTGCAAATATGTGCAATTTGCCCACATTTAACATTTGTGATGCTCCATGAGCACTGAATTCCAGTGGACCTACAACGTATGTTCAGCAAGACTCAAAGTGAGAATAAGGTAAACACACTTTCTTTACAACTGTGTAACCAGGGAGAGGAAGGAGCTCATAGCTCTGATATGTAACAATTTCTGTTAGAACTAGGACTTGCTTCCAATGCAGAAAAAAAGCAATGATTTCACAGAAGGACAGATGACCAAGGAACCCTATCATCTACTTACTTACTTTACTTCCCTATTATTAGCCAACCACTTATGCTGAAAATGATGGGATAGAAGGAAAGGGAGAACAGGGCAACCCATAGTTAGTTTTCCTTATAGTCCTTCCTTAGGTAGGAAGTCAACCTAAGGCACAGCATGTGGGTAGAATGTGTGCAAATCAAGAAAAAAAATTTTTTAAAGTTGAGTTAATTTTGTCAGCTTTTCCAATGTTGTGGTAAGAATTAAAGACAGTAGCTATACAAGCAACAAAATACAAATTGTGTGATTTTGATAAATCTGTAACTGAACTAAATGCTCCAATGTTTACAGTCAAATTAATGCTAATAATTTAAGATGTTAATTTACTTTACTTGGAATGCCTTTGAGTAGCAAATTTTTAAAAATCATGATAAGTGGTTAGGGAAACTAGAAAAGGGAAAAAAGTGTTATATTTTAGTATCTTTAACAAGCTTTTTTAAATTTTGGTTTTTGAACAAAGGGCCCTACATTTTCATTTTGCACTGCAAATTATGTAGCTATTTCTGCAGGAGAACAGGCAGTCAATTAAGAAGGCTGATATCACCATAACATGATGGCATTATTATTTCCAGATTCATCCCAAGAAGAAAGATAAGCAAGTGAAAGTGTTTTCAAGGTAGACCAACTGCAGAAGCACAAAGAAGGTTAGTGTAACTGGAGTTTAGCAATCTATGGAGAGAGAGAGATAAGGTGAATGAGACAGACTGTGGTCATATGTATTTTGTAGGCAGAGGGAACATCTATTTGTTTTTTTCTAACTATAATCATAAACTAATGGATAATTTTAAACAGTGAGTGCCAGAATTAAGTATAAATATTTTAAACATTTTTGTCTATGGTTGTTGCATGGAGAGGTGGTAGGTCTCCTGGCTAAATGCTCTAATTACTTTCAGTAATCAACATCATCATCATCACCATAATGCATAGCTGTGATTAGTTACTTTTTGTATACTTATTTATTGATAATTAATTGATAGCAATTTACTGCTTTGTATGTCTTTGGAGCTCTGCAATACCCCTTATGTTCATATATCCTTTTGTTTCATGTCTTGTTAGCTCATTTATATATTTATTTATTTATTTATTATATATTTTTCATATTTTTTAAAAGATACTTAGATTAACTAAATGTTACATAAAAAAATATAGGGGATTCCCATATGCCACACTACCCACACCTCCCACATTTCCTACATTAATAACATCCTTATTAG
>JAQZBX010016157.1:10736-36948 GCA_029593785.1 Cabassous unicinctus | reverse complement strand
AATGAAGTACTCCCGTGGTTTCAGACTCGCCTTCTTTAATGTACAGTTCAGTGTGGCCTGTGCGTGTTGTTTTGTGTTTCCTGCATTGATTTTTGCCTCCGTTTATTCTCTATTGCAGTCTAAAAGTTGGTTTTAATTGGTTGCCCACAGGATTGACTTGGCCTCTACTTCTTGTTAAGAAAATACATCTCTTGTTTTATCAGGTAAGAGATTTTGAATAGAGGGTTTGTTTTTATACAAAATAAAACGAGTTAGCTTAAATAACATAAAAATATGTCAAGTAACTAAATTATGCTTTTTGCAAGCTTATCTGAGGGATTGTGGGGTTGGACTTGGGTGTCTTGAACAGCTGTTTCTTCCTTTGGGAGTCAGTTTTATATGGATGCATTTCTCCTTCATTCCTCAATGTTAGGCAGTAAGCTGTTTTTCCTCCTCAGTCTCATTCTAGTCTAGTTATAAATACAGGTGCTTGTTATTGGTATGGTTATTAATATTCCCTAGAGGTAAAGGTTTAGATTTGGGGCCATATATATTAGAGTACAAATCTTAGACTTTAGAATGAACTTTAGTGGCTGGAATCTAACCCTCTTGTTTCAATAGCTAAGTAAGCTAGGCTCAAGAAAGGTTAAAATGACTTATCCAAGGTCAAGCAGATACCTGGTAGCAGAATAGCAGGTGTTATTTCGTATTTTTCAAAAGCTAAAAACTAATTGTTTTCCTCTGCAGATATCTTTATGAATAATTCTTGTGCTCTATTGTGGTTTAATCCTCAGCTCTTCTAGCTGGTAATCTGAGGCAGATTTTCAATAGCATGTTTTCATGTACACCTTATACAAACTTTTACTAAACCCCTTCTTTTAGCAGCAAATGGTTTTAAAGACTTAACTATGTTTGCCACTTTAGCCCTTTGTGTAATTTTTGTGTCCTTTTATTGTCCCAGTGCAAACTAACATCTCAAGTTGTTTTGGGTACCTAGATTACCCATGATTGTTTCCCTTATATAAAGTGTTTTAGCATTTTTTTTTTTAGTTGAGCAGGAATGCTATCTCAATTTTGCATATATAGTCATGTATTATAGAGTCAGTAAGGAATGCAAATTTTATTTAATGACTTGGAACTTTCTTGATGAACTTCTGTTAGGTTGCTAAATAGAAATAGAAGAGAGTTGGTGTGACTTTTTTTTTTTTTTAATGTTAGTTTTTATTATTGACTCTTGCAGACCAAAAATGAAAAGCTTCCCCCGCCAGAATTTGTGGTGTTATATAATAGTCTCACAAAGAGCATTCCGTTTAATTCTTAATTAAATTTGAAGATGGCTTTTACTTTGTGTATGAGTTTGTGTGAAAACTATCAAAGCCAAACAATGTATTTCTCTTTTATGTACAGCAATAATAATTTGAAATATTTTTACACATTTTGTTGCATTCAATTTGTATTCATATAATACTTGACATTGAAGAACTGCTTTCATAGCTATAGAATTCTTAGAGCTTGAAAGAAACTTTGCCCCTTTCTAGTGCTCTAATTTGAGAAGTGATAAAACCAAAGCTCAAATAATTTGTAACTTCCCGGGGTTCGCAGAGCAGTTTAATAGATTTATATTTAAAAATTGGTTTTTAAGATGGCTTGGAAACACCTTATGTTGTTGACTACATTAATTTCAAATTAATATTTTTTTCTAGTTCCAAGAATTTTCTTTGTGTCACTTTAGAAAGGGCTGCCCTTCATTTGTTCTTAAAAGCCATTAGAACTGAAATACTGACATTTTACTTAAATTTGGGGGAAGCTTTTCTTTTTTGATTGGATCAAAATGGATATGCTCTAAGGCAGGGGTTCTTAACCAGGGGTCCACAGAAGGGGGTCTGTGGAAAGATTTCAGGGACTCTGAGCTTGAATTGAAAAAAATCAACTTATTTTCTCTGACCTCTAACAAATCTAGCATTTACTTCACTTATGAGTGTATGCAGTAAATAAATTACAGTAGTATTCATTTCACCTGACTGGCAGAATAAAAAAGGTTAAGAATCCCTGCTCTAAGGAGATCAGTGAACAACCAGAGATCCCACAGGAGTTGTGCTGGGTCAGACTAATAATCACTGAGTAAAGTTCACACCCTAGCTCCTCTAAAACAAAACAAAACAAAAAATGTTGCTCTTTGCCAGCCTCCCCTATGGGAAAAATAAGACTCTTTCTCTCTCTGTTTCTTTTTTTCTTTCATTTGTTCTTTCTTTTGTTCTTTTTCTTTTTCTTTTCTTTCTTGTATGAAAATGAGTCAATGGACTTGAGTTTTAATTAAAAAAGCCAGTGTGAACAGATGTAAACGGGGTACTTTTGGGGGGTAATGACTATGTAACTTAGATTTGGGCTATTCTATTCAGTATTTCTCTTGGATTCTTAGTATGTATTAACCTTGTTTGTAATAAGTAATTCCCTTTGTAGTTTTATTTAGTAAATACAATTAAGGCAGATTGAGGAGTTTTAGTATAAAATATGGAATGAGTTCTCATTTGAGACTTTTATTTTAGTGTTAAGTACTATTTGTAATTCATTAGTATTCTAGTTTTCTGTTCCTGTTGGATTTTCAGACTCTAAGACATGTAAAAAGACACTGATAATAATTCTGTGAAGTTGCCAAGTTTATAGGGAAGATGCTAAACCGATTTTAAATATTAATTAACTTTGATGCATCCTTTACATGTTTTCTCCTATAGATTGTTAAACTTTGTTTCCTGATTTGACTTGCACATTTATTTTAAATCATAATGAATAATTAGTGGTCTGAGTGATGAAATTGGTGATTTTACTGTTCTATGGTTGCTTTTTTCCTGAAACTTTTGAGTCGTGGACCTGAACTTCTAATTGTTTCTAGAATCAATGCCTTTTGGAAGTTGAAATTATTTAGGTTTTACAATTGTAAAGGGCACATAGTGTTCCGTTTTTAGAATACCCAAATTAACGAAAGATGTTGCCTGTGATAGCTTGAGGGAATATTTGAGGGCCTAATATGGTAGCTGGTCATTCTTGTAGCTAAAAACGTGGTCTCATAAACAGGAGTCTGACCTGGCCGTTGCCTTTTCTCATCTGCAGGTGTGTGTGGTTTCAGCGCAGCATGGCTGTGGTCATCCGTTTGCAAGGTCTCCCAATTGTGGCGGGGACCATGGACATTCGCCACTTCTTCTCTGGATTGACCATCCCTGATGGGGGCGTGCATATTGTAGGGGGTGAACTGGGTGAGGCTTTCATCGTTTTTGCCACTGATGAAGATGCAAGGCTTGGTATGATGCGCACAGGTGGTACAATTAAAGGGTCAAAAGTAACACTATTGTTGAGTAGTAAGACGGAAATGCAGAATATGATTGAACTGAGTCGTAGGCGATTTGAAACTGCCAACTTAGATATGCCACCAGCAAATGCTAGTAGATCGGGACCGCCACCTAGCTCAGGAATGAGTGGCAGGGTAAACTTGCCTACAACAGTACCCAACTTTAATAATCCTTCGCCCAGTGTAGTTACTGCCGCCACTTCTGTTCATGAAAGCAACAAAAACATACAGACATTTTCCACAGCCAGCATAGGAACAGCCCCTCCAAATATGGGGGCTTCTTTTGGGAGCCCAACATTTAGCTCAACCATTCCAAGCACAGCCTCTCCAATGAACACCGTCCCACCACCACCAATTCCTCCAATCCCAGCGATGCCGTCTTTGCCACCAATGCCATCCATTCCCCCAATACCAGTTCCTCCTCCAGTACCTACAATGCCTCCTGTGCCTCCTGTGCCCCCAATCCCTCCGGTCCCTTCTGTGCCACCTATGACCCCACTGCCACCCATCTCAGGCATGCCACCCTTGAACCCACCACCTGTGGCACCTCTACCTGCTGGAATGAATGGCTCTGGAGCACCTATGAATATGAACAATAACCTGAACCCTATGTTTCTGGGTCCTTTGAATCCTGTTAATCCTATCCAGATAAACTCTCAAAGCAGTGTGAAGCCACTTCCCATCAACCCTGATGATCTGTATGTCAGTGTGCATGGAATGCCCTTTTCTGCAATGGAAAACGATGTCAGAGAGTTTTTTCATGGGCTCCGTGTTGATGCAGTACATTTGTTGAAAGATCATGTAGGTCGAAATAATGGGAATGGATTGGTTAAATTTCTCTCCCCTCAAGATACATTTGAAGCTTTGAAACGAAACAGAATGCTGATGATTCAACGCTATGTGGAAGTTAGCCCTGCCACAGAGAGACAGTGGGTAGCTGCTGGAGGCCATATCACTTTTAAGCAAAATATGGGACCTTCTGGACAAACTCATCCCCCTCCTCAGACACTTCCCAGGTCAAAATCGCCCAGTGGGCAGAAAAGGTCAAGGTCAAGATCACCACATGAGGCTGGTTTTTGTGTTTACTTGAAAGGGCTACCATTCGAAGCAGAAAACAAACATGTCATTGATTTTTTTAAAAAGTTAGATATTGTGGAAGATAGTATTTATATAGCTTATGGACCCAATGGGAAAGCAACTGGTGAAGGCTTTGTAGAGTTCAGGAATGAGGCTGACTATAAGGCTGCTTTATGCCGTCATAAACAGTACATGGGCAATCGCTTTATTCAAGTTCACCCAATTACTAAGAAAGGTATGCTGGAAAAGATTGATATGATTCGAAAAAGACTACAGAACTTCAGTTATGACCAGAGAGAAATGATGTTAAATCCAGAGGGGGATGTCAACTCTGCCAAAGTCTGTGCCCACATAACAAATATTCCATTCAGCATTACCAAGATGGATGTTCTTCAGTTCCTAGAGGGAATCCCAGTGGATGAAAATGCTGTACATGTTCTTGTTGATAACAATGGGCAAGGTCTAGGACAGGCATTGGTTCAGTTTAAGAATGAAGATGATGCACGTAAGTCTGAACGCTTACACCGTAAAAAACTTAATGGGAGAGAAGCTTTTGTTCATATAGTTACCCTAGAAGACATGAGAGAGATTGAGAAAAATCCCCCTGCCCAAGGAAAAAAGGGGTTAAAGATGCCTGTGCCAGGTAATCCTCCAGTTCCAGGAATGCCAGGTGCAGGAATACCCAATCCGGGAATTCCCAGTGCAGGAATGCCCAGTGCGGGAATGCCTGGTGCTGGAATGCCCAGTGCAGGAGGTGAAGAGCATGCCTTCCTGACTGTAGGAGCAAAGGAGGCCAACAATGGGCCTCCATTTAACTTTCCTGGTAATTTTGGTGGGTCTAATGCCTTTGGGCCACCACTCCCTCCTCCAGGATTAGGAGGGACCTTTGGTGATGCTAGACCTGGTATGCCTTCAGTTGGAAACAGTGGTTTGCCTGGTCTAGGACTGGATGTTCCAGGTTTTGGAAGTGGACCAAATAATTTAAGTGGGCCATCAGGATTTGGAGGGGGCCCTCAGAATTTTGGAAATGGCCCTGGTAGTTTGGGTGGTCCCCCTACCTTTGGAGGTGGCCCTCCTGGTCTTGGAAATACCCCTGGGCATTTGAGTGGGCCACCAGCCTTTGGGCCTGGGCCTGGCCCAATCCATATTGGTGGTCCCCCTGGCTTTGGATCTAGTTCTGGAAAACCAGGACCAACAGTCATTAAAGTGCAGAACATGCCCTTCACTGTGTCTATTGATGAGATTTTAGATTTCTTTTATGGCTATCAAGTAATCCCAGGCTCAGTGTGTTTAAAATACAATGAAAAAGGTATGCCAACAGGTGAAGCCATGGTGGCCTTCGAATCTCGGGATGAAGCCACAGCTGCTGTCATTGATTTAAATGATAGACCTATAGGCTCAAGGAAAGTAAAACTTGTATTAGGGTAGCTGCTCACATCAATTCTTTGTGTAGGGTAGATCTTCATAGTGCATCCAGATTGTTTTCCTAGTATTTCCAGGTTAGAACCTGTGGATTGTTTTAATTGCAAATAGATTGGTTTTCATAACATAGAGCATTGGTTGACTGTTTACAAAAGACTCACTACCAGGATAAACATTGCTGTATGTTACAGTAGAGCTGTCTGGAGAGAACACAAAAATAATTTTGGCATACCATTAGAAAAACACATTTGTAAAACTCAAATGACCACATAAAGCTTATCAAGGAGTCTAGATTGGTTTTGTTTTATACTATATGGGATGAAGAAAATAGAAATGTCAGAGCTCATTAAGGGTGCTCTTGCCAGAAGTTGGCTACTGTTGGAATTTAGTTTAAAGCTGGACAGATTTGCTTTGTTATAGGGTCAAAGCTTTGTCTAAAGTCCTCATTTTCTTTTAAAATTGAATAAAATCTCTGTATACAGATTCATTGTATGTACCTTTATTGCTTCTTGAGGGTTCTTGCTGTATAGACAGTCCTGATTCTGAAGTTGCTGCTTTGTTTGCCTAATTGACTCATTTGTAAATGAGCAGAATTTTTTTTTTTTTTAATATAAAACTCCACACGCGGTTTGTGCTATAACCTTGAACTTTGATTTCTGATGTCACACTTATAACTGTGTGGAATAAGACTTTTGCCACAAAAATAAACTATGGAGTCCTGCCTACCAGCGCTTTATTGGTTTACCTGCCAAGTTTTGTTTAGTCAGCTTAAAAATTGTTCATGTTGTTTGGATGGCATCGAAAACCAGGAACCACTTTTTATAATCAGTGTTTAAATGCTTGATTTGAAATCCTGTCCATGGACTAATTGTTCTGGCAATTTCCTTCTATCCCAATTGATGTGAAATTTTGGCCTTTAAGTAAACAAAGAGGGGTCTATTCACAAGAAATAGGTTTTTTTTTTTTAAACTGAGGTTGAAATTGTTAGCTTTGGTAGCTGTAGTATTAACAGATTCATAAGCTGGTCCACAGATTGATATGCTATAATCCTGTTACTGGAAGGCTTTTTGTTGTAGTTGTTCGATTAAGAACCTGTTTACAAAAATTCTTCATACAGACTGCAAGTGTAGAGGAGAGAATTGAAGCTCCTTGCCCTTTCATATTCCTTTCTTTGGCATTCAGGACACTAAGTCAGGAGGACTGCATGAGTTCTGGCTAATAAGTGTCCTTGTCATGAAAACATCTGCCTTAAAAAAATCCTGCTAACTGCCACAAAAGGTTCCACTTATAGTTACTTTCCTTCTTAGTTAAAAAGATCCAAAGGTGTATCACATTATATTGTAAACATACAGAATGGGAGGTTGGTGAGATATCATGAAAAACAAACTTTTGTCTTTTACATGACTCTCTTCTCTTGGTTTGAAATCTCCCCAACATTTCCTACAAATCCAAAGTACTTACAAAGGGGGCAGCCCTTAAAAAGATGTATTTCCTATTAAAAAAATATATAGTGCCTTTTTTGTGTTGCAAGTCAGTGGAACACTGAAAATACAGTGTTGTGTAATTTTTAGTTAAGAGTGGCAACAGTTTCAGTTGTGTGATAAGATTTGGAAAGCTTTTTCATTACTACATTCTTAGAGGATTGACAGTACAGGATTTTTGTTTAGAGAGGATTGTTTGGAAAGAGGTGGCTGCTATGAAAGAGGTGGCTGCTATGTTGTGGGTCTTTTGATAAATTCATGAATACAAATTTGCTTTGACAGATCACTAAAATACTGTCTCAATTTAAAAAGCATTTGATGTCTGTATATGTTGTTCAATTTAAGTTTTCTGTTAAGTAATCACTTCTCATTCCAAAGACAGTACAAAAAACTTCAGCGCTGCTTGGGAGTCTTATTTCAACTACAGATATTTTTCCCTCATGGAAAGCTGACTTTTCATTTTAGAAAAACAGGTTGATTGAAGATGAAAATCTTTTATCTTTTCTCACAATTTGTTTTGGTTCTGTGCTCGTACATTATTATTAAATATTTCATATACTTTATTGCAACTACTTTGTTATTTCTACTTATTTCTACATCTTAGATAAATGCTGAAAAAGGATAACTTGATTTCATTGTTCATGGAATTAAATAAATTAAGAAAATAGTGGTTTGTGTAGAAATTGGAGAACTGTGTTTCATATTTGGTTGACTCACAACAGTACTTGTTGTGAAATGTAATTAAATGCTTTGCCCTCTGGAACTTTTTTTGTGTGTATCTAAGACTCATTAACATAGTGCTAACTGTTTAACTTGTTCTGGGCATTACGGTTTCCGTTTAAAAATATTCTTGAAAATGTGTTCTGTGAAACTTCATACCCCTCTTCCTGCAGATTTTCTCGTAAGAAGTAGTTTTTGGAAAGAAATGAATTTACATTATTTCTCATTTGCTTTGTATGGTATGAAGGATTTGTAAAGCTTCGCTTTAAAGTTGTGTGCATTTGTAAACACTATCATGATATTTTCAATTTTCTGTGTAAATTTTATTGTCTGTTTTTGGTGACTGATATTAATGGAAGAAAACCTTTTCCATTAGGATTAATTTTTTTCTCCTATGCTGAGTTTTTATTGGTGTTCATTTTTCTTTCGATTTAAAGGGACTAGATAAATCTACAAAATGTATTTTATAAATCAGCAAATTTGTAAATTTTCCCTGAACTTCAGTGAAACATTTAGCTCACAAGCAAAATTTGGAGGGGTGTTCTGTGTTTAAACTATAGTTTGGATGTACAATCATTAGCGGCCTTTTTTTGTTGTTTTAATGCAACACAGTATTAAGTGAAATGCAGTTGCTAGCTTTGTACTCCCAATTTGTCAAGGCATCAATGAAAATTCCATTAGGAGACCTTTTCAAAATTTCAGAGAGTAATAGTCATTGTAGTAAGGTCAGCCTTAACCCACGGGATGAAAATCTAGGGCTGTGTATGGAAGCAAGAAAACATACATTTTGGGTGGAAAATTGTATATTTGGGTAAAAATAAGGACGCAAGAAAGTGTTAATCAAGCGCCCTTTTACTGGATTCTGTCATTGTGTACAGGTGTGGGTCAAGTGTGTAAAAATAAAATCTCAATTTTAAGAAAGAACACTTGAAAAATGAGTTAAAAAAAAAAAGCTAGTCAAATTTTTTGGAAAATTTCTGGCAGTGATCTCTTTAAGAAATTATGTCCCATCATTCCAAAATTGCCACACTTAAATTGTTTTATTGGCAGTTCTGTAGTCCTATCAAGCATAATAAAATGGCTCATTGCCAATACAGCCACAATATTGCCAGCAAATATTGCCTTGGCATTTTCAGCAGAGGGTTTTGTTTATAAAGATGAAGTCTTGAATACTGTTCAATAAACTTATCACAAAATAAAACAGGCTGATGCTTTTAATGCTTTAACTGTACAAGAATACTGAGCTAGAAGAAAATTGCTTCCTATGGGGAAGTGAAGTCAATGTCTTAACAAACATTGAGGGTTTTTTTTAAACTTCCAAAATATTTTGTGCCTTTGGAAAGGTGGGTTTGGTGATCTTGGAGGTAACAATTATTGCTTATTCTTGTCTGCTAATGCTGAACTATGGAAAGAAGAGGATACCTGGAACAGCAGGGAGGAAACTTGATTGTAGGTCAAATCCCATGGTGTCTTCCTTTTCAGAATTTTATTATGTGTTTTGCTAGGAGGCCACTTCATTATGTGGACTTAGAATTGGAGACCCGATGCTCCTTTTCACAGAAGGAGTTTTAAAAGGGGCTGTGAATTATTTTAAAAAACTGATTAGGAAACAGGAAAAGAAATCTTCAGAGTAGATTGTCAATTGTACGCACCTCTGAAGCTTTGTTTTTTTGTTTGTTTTGTTTTTGTGTTATGTGAGGTATTTGAGGTGGGGAAGAAGGGAAAGGAATTGAAAATATTGCAGCCTTGACATTAATGCTCTGATTTTGTCCACACATTTGTCCAACTTCTACTGAAAAAATTAGCAAATGAAGTTTCCATAAACTTTTTTTTTTTTTTAATCTGGATTGGAGATAAAGAGAAACTAGTGGGTTCTTCCTTATAACTAAAGCTTTTTTAAAATGTTTATAATTTTTACCTTTATTATGAAAGATTTTAGCTTGTATTTGAGTTTTAGAAGGGTTTAGAATGACATTCCCGGTGGTCACTGAGTTCTTTTTAAATGATCGTTTGATTTAAGCATTTGAAAAATCACTTGAGTGAAATCAGCTGCCTTCGGAGATTCAGCTTTACCATCTCAAAGGGGTGGATTGTGTGGTACTATAAGTCTCCCTTTTTTGCTCAAGAGTGCTCACACACTACTATAATTCATTGTTGTCTTCTTTCCAGAATTTACACCAATAAATTGTGTATTGCCACCATTCTCCCACCCTAAAAAAGTAGAGCTTGCTTTTATGGGATATGGTAGAAGCCAAATTTATGGCTATCTTTTATTTAAAAATTGGTTTATTGTCTTTAGAATTAAACTGGAAAAAAATCACATTGATTTATTGTAAAACGTTCTAGAAAGACTGTACTCTGGTAGTGCCACAATTCTGTGATGCTGTAATGACTTTTCTGGGAAAATCCTTCTGTTCAACAACATACACAAGTTATCTCCTGTTTGTGCCTGCTCAGGTAAATGTTAATTCTTTACTGTGCTTTTCCTGGGTTTATTCTTGTCACTTTGAGCTACTTTGTTCCAGAGACTTTCATGAGCATCCTAGAGTTTGGCTCCTTTTCTAGGTCAACATAACTAGTAACCAGCAACCAAGTGGCACTGCTTTTTCTGCATATTACTTTACTACTGAAGAGTTCAGAAGGGGCAAAAAGTCACCTGTTGTAGACATTCCAGCTACACCCGAAAAGTGCAGCACCTAAAAGTCTGGGGGCAGGAAATGGTGTTGGGGAAAATACCATTAGCAATATTTGAATTGTTAAGAGCCCCAGGGAGCTCCCCCCAGCTCTGCCAACAGCAGCTCTCTACAGGTGGTATTTGGCACAACAGAGCCATTCAGAGTTGCACCCCAGCTGTTTCCAGACATCTGGGCTCTGATTTTAGCAACTTTAATTTCAAGTTATTTTTCCTAATCAACTGATGACTTGCCATTCCAGGTTGAAGTAAGAGGGGGTGACTATTTGGGGAAAATGGGCCAATGATCTGGAAGAGAACATAAGTATGAACAGCCCAAGATGTTGAATGAGCTTAACTCATCCCAAGAGTGAGCTATGCTGTATTCAAAAGGCTTGCTTATTCCTTCTCTGTTCAAATGCTGCCAGTTTTCTCCCTTTCACACCTGCTTATATAGTAGGTCTGCTGGTAACCAGGACTTAAGGTTTATTTCCCTTAGACTGAAGCTCCCTCACTGCTGACTAGCCCAGCCTCCTAATGGGGGTGAGGCATAGTTCACTCACAACAGTTCTTGATTAGTAAATAAGATTTGTCACGTATCTGTGCTACATGTCAAATGTGAGTAACAATTTGTGGCACCAGGAGTCACCTATTAATCCTCACATAGTAGGAGAGGCCTAAAATGGGTTAAGAAATTAAGCTACTTAAAGGGTCTTAAATCATACCAACTGGTGCTGCTGCTGCTTTCCTCGTTTTCTTTTGCTCCATTTGGAAGTGAGTTAATGTCACCCTCCACTCTGCTTCCCCACACATTGGTTTGCAATAAAGGGGTGATCACTTCCTTATATGTAACTCTCATGTGGTGTGGTAGGTGGGACCAGCAGAGTCCCTCTGCTATAAATCTGTATAAAGTGGTGGAAGGAGTGATGCAGCTGCTACTTAATGAAGTAGATGCTTCTGATTATCTTTGCGTCTATGGCCGATGAATTAACAGGTGGGTTTCAAAGCCTCCTGCTTAATGAGACTGAAAACATCTGTTGCCTTCAAGTTTTTAGGAGTCACGTGGATGTACAGCTTAGCTGTATCTGAATCCCATACTAACAGTTTTTTGATCAATGTGCTGTGTTGGGAGAGGAAGTAAAATAAGAAGCCTGTGTTTCAAGAGTTTAAAGTCTTAAACTACATGAAAGTGCTCAGTTGTATGTAGCTATCACATTCATACTATAGGAACAGGGTAAAAGCTTTCCTGGCCAGTTGTTAAATGATGGTCAGAAAAGAATAAGTGTAACAGAAGCCTTGTGTGTAAGCTGAAGGAAGTCATGATCCCTAGCCAAGGTTATTGGGAAGATAATATAGTAATTTTACAAAATGCTTAATAGTGTGAGAAATAAAGTGGCACTGCCCAAAATGGGGCCTGTCCTGGAACTCTTAAAGTTGACCCATAACAGCAGATCCTGTGAGGTTCCCATAGCCTGAGTGGCATGACTGAGCCGGATAGTAAGGCAGGGAGGTGAGGCTTCGTTCTAGGAGTGCCCTGGCCCAGCAGAATTATAGAACCTTTCATCTCTTTAGTAACTTTGATTAAAAAAATGTTCTAGGATGACAATCATAAATGCTCTAGAACTCAGTGAACTTCCCCATCAGTGTAAACACTTAAACATAGTTGACTATCTAATACTTTCCCTTCTAGTTTTAGATATTTGATACTGAGTTTTGTTTTTTTTTCTATATAAAACATCCACTGCTTGGTTTTTGTTCTATCTCCTAGATCAGCATTGGCCAATAGAACTTACTCCAGTGGAAATGTTCTATTCTGCACTAATATGGTAATTATTAACCACGTGTAGCTAGTATTAAATTTAAATAGCCACATGTGGCTAGTGGCAATTTTATTGGCCAGCACAGCTCTAGACTCAAATCTTTCATATTGGAAATTTTCGTGTAGAAAACTTCCTCTTTCATATTAGATCTTTTGGAGACCTCCATTTTAAGCAACACTGTCCAATAGAAATATGAGTCATGTAATTTAGCATTTTCTAGTAACCACGTTAAAAAAGGCAGAAAGAAACGTGGAATTATTCCAGTGGGGGTGAGAAGGGGGGAGGGACTTACATGGACAATAGGTAGGTTTCTTTTCCAAGGACTCTGGTCTGCTTTTGTTCATTCACTCAGCTCCCTTTGTGCCATAGGCCACATTGCACACTGGAGATGCAGAAGCTTATTGGCAGTGCTTCTGCCCTAGAGACACTTAGGAAGGTGGTCCAGTACTGTTGTCTGAATTAGCCTGCAGATAATACATAGGCAGAAGTCACCTTAAAACAATCTTGATTCTGGCAGGACAGGATGGAGGCAGAATCGACGACTCAGTAAATGGCCATTGAAAATTCTGGTATAAATCACATTTTCCTGAAACAAATTCTATTTTATTTGCACTATTCATGCTTACTACTTTGATGAATTCCTGTAAATGTGGAGTCCATTCATGCCCTGGCAGTTAGGCAAATTCATAGTGTGGTGGATGCAGAATTACTTACCATGTGTGTGCCAGGCTAGTTAGTATAAGGTATGGAGAGTGGCTACATGTGCCTCCTCAATGCTCTTTTTGTGGCCAAATGGATTTATGGTTAAACCAAATTATAAGATGTTAGCTGTCCTTAAGATGGGTGGATATAGAAATAATTTTCTCAGGGAATAAGGTCTTGGTTTATTACTGGTTTATTACTATGTGACCCAGGACAAGTCCTCTTTTGGCATCAATGTTTTCTTCTGCAAAATGGGATTAAACTAGACATTCTCATTTTATATCCAGATTTAAGCTGCTTTGATTCTATAAACCCAGCCATTGTCCTCTTATTGGAAATCTGCAGTGAATTGGGCCCTTAGACTAAAAAGAGAGAGGGCAGGAATGGAACTCCTAATGGCTGCTCTACCACTTTTTCTGAGTGTGGTAGCTGTCCCACACTGCAGCTTAATAATTTCACCAGGAGAGGAAAAGGGGAGGGATCTTTATTTCTCCTTTTGGGATCTGTCCTGTCCTGCCATTGCCATTTAGGTCTTCTGGAGCCAGGGATACAAGAGACTTCCTTCTAGGTGTCCCATGAATCAACAAGCAGTTAATGAAACTGCGAAAGCATCCAATGCTGCATTTTAACCATTTATGAGCACTGAAATGAACTAACACACACTGGGCACTTTGCATGGTTGTTGGTCTCATCTAATACAATAAACCTGTAAAGTTGGCATTATTATCTCCACTTTACAGGTGGGGAAATCCAGGCAAAGAGAAGCCAAATAAATTGCCCAAGGTCTCATAGCTAGTAAGGAGTAGACGGAGATTTATTCAGTCTGGTTGCCTTTGCCTGCATGGCTCCAGAGGCAGAGTGCGTCCCTCAACTCTTCATTGTCTCTCCCTGACTTTTGGGGAATGTATGTGTGTAAGGCCACTGGGTTCTGAGCCTGCTGAGGAAAGTGCTCCAGCCCTGCTCCAACACCTTTTTCAGTTCCCCAACTCGACGTATAGTATAACAGGGCAGGCAGCATGACCTGTTGGCAAGACTGCTTGGCCTTTGCAGCCAATCCTGTCATGATGGCAGAATGGGACCTGAACTTAACTTTGAGGTAAGCCATGTGGAGGCTTTGTGTAAACATGTTCAGAGACTCAGGGCAGAGGAAAAATGCCTCCTTTTCTCCCACTCTGATAAATTCCTGTCCTGCTTGAAAGGCATGTATTCCTCCTCGGGTTACTTGCTTTCCCATATCCATTCCTCTCCTCAAGCTAGGTTCTCTTTGAAGAATTGGGCACAAATTGAATTTGTTCAACTTTGGTCAAATCTTTGGGAATGTTGGAGTTGAATCAATGGCTTTCAAACTTTTGACCTTCACCCAGTATAGCAGGATGGGAAGACCTGTAGCCGTATGTGTCTTTTCCTACTTTTCACTTTTCGTTTGCACATCCCGGTTTTAAGCTTTGCAGTGTTGCCAAATACTGTGTGGCAGCCAGTCTTAATAGTGTGTGCCTCTAAACAAAATTATTTAAAATTTTACTTCATGAACACAATTTTAGTAACCCTTATTATATTTGTGAGTAAAGATAAGATATTGTTTTATAGTTAGGTATTTTCATTTTTGGTTCAGTTTGTGACCTATGAGGACTATCTTTGGAGCTGCTGATTTAAATTTGGAGAATCCATGGATTAGAGGTAGAAGTAGGGGGTTTAAAAAAATAATTGCCATTTCCATGTCCCTTGGGGAGGCAGAGAAGTAAGGAAGAAAGTGTGTGTGTGTGTGTGTGTGGAGGGGGTAGTTTGTCTTTTCAACCTTATGGGAAAGGAGTATGATGCTTGGGAGCCTATGGAGGATTTCCTGATTGACTTTTCAAGACTTGTTTCCAGCATCTGAGCTGCTCCAGCATGCCAAGGTAGGCAACAGGAGCGTGAGCTTGACTTTGGTTTGTTGGAGTGATCCTGCTACCTAGATGCTTCAGGTCTCTGTTCCTCCTTACAGCCTGTTCTGACCACAGAATCTGTTCACCTTCTGTGTCATTATAAGAGGGAACTGGAATTGAAGGCCAGTGCCTTTCTTTGTTAAGTTGTTGTTTTTTGGTTTTGTTTTGTTTTTAGGAGGTATTAGGGGTTGAACCCAGGACCTCATATATGGGAAGCAGGCGCTCAACTACTTAAGTTTAACCACTACATCCATCCACTCCCCTGGTTAAGTTTTCAAGGTTGGAAGAGGACAGGGGTAAGTCCTAAACTTGAAGGACTGATAAATGAATCCCAGCTCACCTGGCATTGAAATGGATCCAACTGAACTAAAGATCTGTCCTTGGTTCTATGAAGAGCAAAGTTACAAACCTCTCAAGGCAGGGGAGTGTTTGCCAGAGGGTGAGGAAGTGCAGCTCCCATTAACACAGTGGAATTCCCTATGGACCGTGGTGTGATAAACTGGCTGGGGTTGAGGGGGAGGGAACGGAAGGCCTTAATTTTTAGCATACAATTTCTGTATTTCTGTATTTTGACCATGGCTACCTGCTTACAAAGTAACTTGATATTTAACAATGGACTCTTGGAAGCAATGTAAGCTTGCGCCTGCAAACCTCCCTCAGATGTTTTGAATTCCCTTTATGTGCCCAGGTCTGTACTGTGTTACTTTGGAGATAGTAAAGCAGGATTTGTTTTAAAGTAACTTCATTGACAGGCAAAGAGCTGGAAACGTTGACAGAATACAGTTGTGTGATAAGGATTGAGTATCATGGCACAGAAGCGGGAGGATGTTGAGATCATGCAAAGGAGGGCATATAAGAGCTATTCTTGAAGGATAATAATAGTAACATTTATTGGTAATAGTACCAAACCCTTACAAACATTAAGTTAGTCTTCAGGAATAGATAATATCCCTACTTTACACCTGAGGACCCTGAGGCTTAGTGAAATTGTTTTGCCCAATTTACATAGGTAGGACATAATTTTGGTAGATGTACAGTAGTATATTGTGGCTAAAAAAGAGTGAAAGAGTAATGCCAGTAGTTGGAATTTGGTCGCCTCATTCCAGAACCTGTATTTATCCCCACACTGTGTCAGAATACTACTGAAGGGAGGCATTTCATGATAGAAGGACCTAACTACAGTCCAAAGTTTTAGACTAGACGGGAGTCAGATAATTTGAGTTCTCGTCCTTGTTCTACTTAACCACTTATGTGGCCTTAGCCAAATCACACCTTCCCTCTGTGCTTTGGTTTTCCCATGTATAAAGTGAGTTGAAAAAAAACAAAAAATAAAAAATAAAAATAAAGTGAATTGGATTAAGTGATTGCTCAGTTCCTTTCTATATCTGACATTCTGTGAATTTTAAAATAAGAGATGAGAATGAGTACGGCTTCTTTCTTATGCATAAGGTTGGCTGTGGACATAAACAGAGGAAAGTAACCTACAAGGGGAAGTGGAAGGGAATGAGACTTCAAGTGGTGGAAAACAAAGACAGAAAGGGTTGGAGCCATTTGCAATTCCTGACCCGATGTAAAGGTGGGGATAGTTGAGGTCTACGGAGATAGCAAGGTAGTCTTTTGTTTTGGACATTTTTAGAAAGCTCACTTGATGGCTTCAGAAGCAGGTCAAGGCTAGATTTGAGTCATTTCAGAGGATCCTTAGGTTATCACTCCTTTCCATTATTTATATTTATAGAGTACCTGCTGTGTCCTAGTCTGGAATGGGAACAAGACAGATCTGATCCCTCCCCCTGAGTTTATAGTCCAGTAGGGAAGATTGATAAGCAAATAAATAAGCAAGTTACATATCTTGGTAGGAT
This sequence comes from Cabassous unicinctus, assembly GCA_029593785.1. NCBI lineage: Eukaryota > Metazoa > Chordata > Mammalia > Cingulata > Chlamyphoridae > Cabassous > Cabassous unicinctus. The sequence goes on along the minus strand of JAQZBX010016157.1, from coordinate 19,952 downwards.
TATGAGAAACGGAGTTTTGTCTTAGAGGGTAGGGTTAGAGTCAGGGAAGGTCTTTGACTTCAACATTGAGAACATTTTGGAGGGGGCTGAGAGTGGAAATGGGAAGACCAGTTAGGAGGCTGTTACAGATACCCAGGCAAGACATGCTGGTGGCAGAAGAGAGTGCATGCCCTGAAGAGTAATAGCCAGACCCCTTTACAAAAATAAGATAATATGTCTGAGACCTCTTCTGTTGATCACTTAAATGTGACAATGTGATTTTGTAAAATTCAAGTCCTATAAAGGAGGCTGAAAGTCACATGGGATTTATTATACTGGCATGCAATGAAAAGTAAATTATGTCCTTGTAGTTGTTCAAGGGCAGAAGAGTGACACGAACCAGGAGTTTTAATCACAGATTTCCAAGGAGTAGGCTTGGAGTTAGATTTTAAAGGAGATTAATAGGATTTGGGAGAGATGATTAATCCCATGGAACAAATAATTTCAAAGGGAATATGGTTTAAAGGCTAGAAACCTTCAACTTAAATTATTAATATTTTCTTATCAGGAGTTGATTCCAGTGAGAAAGTAAAGGAGGCAGATCTGTGAAAAAACAACAGATCTGTGTGGTTGCACAGGAAGCTTTAGTTTCTGGGAAGGGAACCCTGCCCACTAGTAGCATCTGAGAGTCCAGCCCCAGATGCTACTGAGGCACATATGTGCCCATGACAATCAGGTTGGTATTTGAGTCTGGGTTCAAGAAAAAACTGAAAAAGGTTAGAATAGGGCCAGCATTAGTGAAGGTGGAGTAATGATAATAGGAAAGGTGGTGTTGGTCCTCTGGTCTCTTCCACTTGAGGCCTGGCATAGGAAGATGCTCTTAGCCTCTTGCATGTGTTTGGCCCAGACCAAAAGCCTCACTCCTGGGGATCTTTGAAAAGTCAGTGTGAGGACAAGGCAGCAGTTCTAATTGTTGCCTGTAATCTCACCACCATAGATAATCACTGCTAATGCTTCTGTAGTCAGAAGATACTAGGGGTAAACCTCTAGTTCTGCATTGTAAATCCGCACCCCTGAATGTTTTATTTTGAAAACTTTCAACATACAAGTAAAGTTGAAAAATTGTACAGTGAATACCCAAATATCTACCATATTAGATAGATTATATAATTAAAAATTTAGTGTATTTTATTACATACCCATCCAGTCAACAATCCATTTTATATGTTTGAAATACATTATCAGAACACTTCACCCCTAAATATTTCAAACATGCCTTAACTTGTTTATGAGATTTTTTGGGGGGAGGGGAGTAGGGGTGATAAAATTTACATACACTAAAATCTGTACACTTTTAAGTGTACCATTAGGTAACGAAAATGACAAATGTACATATCCTTGTAACCCATATTCCTATCAAGATAAAGAACTTTTTCAGGGGAGCTGGTGTAGTTCAGTGGTTGGGTGCCAGCTGCCAGCTTCCCACATACGAGGTACCAGGTTCAATACCTGGCCCTGGTACCTCAAGAACAAGTAAATTAATTTAAAACAAAAAAAAACACAACTTTTTCATTGCATTCTCCTCTCCCCCCACACACAGTTCTCTCCTGCCTCTTCTCAGTTAATGTCTGTCACTGGCAACAGCTCTTCTCCACTCTAATGATTTTTTTCACCACAGGTTAGTTTTGCTTGTTCTAGAACTTCATATATGGAATCTATGTACTTTATCCCTCAGGTTCATCCATGTTGCAGATATTAGTGGTTTGTTTCCTTTTTTGCGGAATAGTTTTTCTATTATATGTTATGGTTTGTTTATCCATTCTTATTGATGGACGTGGGCTTTCAATTTTTTTTTTCTATTATCAATAAAGCTGCTATGAACATTCTTGTACAAATCTTTTTGTGGACAAAATGTTTTCTTTTGGGCAAAAACCTCGGACTGAATTTTTCTTGGGTTAGATAATATGTTTAGTTTTCTAATAAACTGCCAGACCTCTTCCAAATTAATATTTAATGCTTTCACAAATAATGTAAGAGTTCCATATCCTCACCAACATTTGATGTCAGTTTTTAAAATTTTAGCCATCGTGGTGGGTGTGTAATAGTATCTCATTGTGGTTTTAATTTGCATTTCCATAATGACTAATGCTTTTGATCACTTTTTCTTGTGCTTTTTGCTGGTTCATATATTTTCCTTTATGAAGTATCTGATCAAGTCTTCTGCCCATTCTTTAGCCTGTCATATAATATTGAGCTGTAGGAATCCTGCATTTAAACTTTTAAGGCTCAATTTTGCAAGGTCAGGATGGGGAAGATTCACTGTGGAAATAAGAACTTTTCAGTTTAGCGAAAACAAAGGCTAATGGTTCAGCAAATGGTTATGAGTACCGATGTGCTATGTGCTAACCTCAGTAATGGGGAGACAGCGTTATTGCCAGGCCCTGGTCCCAGGGAGCCCGTAATTTACAGGGGTAGAAAACAGAAGTCAAAATTCTGATGTTTAAATGTCAGCCACTAACCATTTACCCAGTACCTATTATAGGGTAGATACTCTTGTAGATACTGGAGATACAGACATGGACACACCAGACCTGGTTCCTACTCTAATACAGATCATTTTCTGGAGTGTGTATGGGGTGGGGGGTAGGGGTGGGAGGTATAATGCAGAGGCCCTGAGATGGGCAATGAGATTGATGTGGATCCAAAAGGCCAACTTGGCTAGAGCATAATGAGCAAGTGGAAGGGTGGCTAGATCATTAGTTAGGAAAGGGCCAGGTCTTTTGCAGGGCCCTGTAGACCATGGTAAGACCTTTGGATTTTGAGTATTTTGGGAAGCCATTACAGAGTTGTTTGGTTGTGTGTGTGTGTGTGTGTGGTGGTGATGGTGTTTTCATCAGTTGTAACAAAGGTATCACAACAATGGAAAGTATTGAAAGTAGGGAAAACTGTTTTAGGGAATTTTATATGGGAACTCTGTATTTTCTGTGTGATCCATTACAGAGTTTTTTTGTTTGTTTTCCTTTAGGAGGTACAGGGGATTGAACCCTGGACCTCGTACATGCAAAGCAAGCGCTCAGCCACTGAGCTGCAGACACTCAGCCACTGAGCTACACTTGCTCCCCCATTATAGCATTTTAAGCAGAGGAATGACATCTAAGTTACTCTGGTTGCTGGTTGGAGAAGAATCACACAGGTGTGGTGTGTTTGCAGAGAGACTGGTGAGAAAACCATTGCAGTCATCCAGAGGAAAGATAATGAAATCCTACCTGGGGAAGTTGGACAAGTCTTCCTAAAGGAATAAACTTATAGCAGAACTTTGGATGAGAAGGTGTTTGCCAGGCAGAAAAATCCGAGATATTAGCACCTATGTGTATTTAAGGAACCAGAAATAGCTTGGGATGACTAGTATGTTAGGTGATGGAATGGCTCAAGGTAGGGCAGGTAGCAGATTGGGGAGGGCTTTGAGGGTTGAAGTAGATTCAGGCTCACTACATTGCACAGCTACTGAATTCTGTATAGGTCTGTCTTCTGGAGTTGTGCAGTGAGGTGGCCTTCCTAGGAAGTTTGACTTTGAACCAATGGTTCCATGGGCAGCTGTATAGGGCTTCTAATTAGGGTAGAGACTCTGGAAGCTGGCAGTGCTAGGGAGGAGGCAAAAGACAATGATAGAGGCTTTGGGCTTAAAGATATTTAGAACAAGTAGTCAAGAGGATTTGGGGTCTGGATTGGAGGAAAAAAACTAATGAGGCCCTCTAAAATATACAAAATAACAGTATAAGATGTTGAAACAAAACAGAAGTGTATAGGGTACATACAATTCTCACCTTCATTCTGTTCCTTAGAGGTAACCTAAAATCACATTTATTTGGTGTGTCGTCTCCCATTTTTCTCTCTGTATTTTATATATGTATTCAAATTCATTATACATACACATACCAAAAAATTGAAGTTTAAAATGGAGTATATATATACTCTTACCATTTTTCACAACTTTCGTTTTTCTTGTAATATCAATATAATATATTCTGACATAACTGGTTTTTAGCTGCTACTATGGTATATTGTTTAAATATACCATAATTTACTTAGTCACCACTTAATGGACCTCTGAGCTATCTCCAGTTTTTCACTATTCTCAGCAGTTGTGAAATGAGCATCCTTTGTCTCTATACTACACAAATACTGCTTCAGGGAGCATGTGAAGTAAGACACATGAAATTCAGATTGTGCTTGAGGGAAGCTGTAGTCCAGTTCCCTTGGGAGTATGTGTTCTACTCAGGATTTGTCAGGGATATCCAAAAGGATTAATCAGGATGGTCAGCAGTCTGCAGGCCATATTCTAGAAGCAACAGCCAAAAGAACTGGGGGTGTTTTTCCAGAATACTGCCTCCAGGTATCAGATGGAGTCTTACAGGGAGATGGAATATGACTTTTCTGTGTAACTATGGACTGAGGAAGAAATAAGACTGATGAGTAGAAGTGAGAATTCAACAGATTTGTATAAGGTTGGAGTAGGACTTTATGGAGCTGGATTTTCTGACGAATGGATTTTAAGAGTGGCAGGTTTTCCACAACTGGATACACTCAGGCAGAGGCTGGAGGGGCAGAATGTGAAGCAGTAGAATTCTAAGAATCATCCAACTTTGGTTGATAAAGCATTCCAGATGAAAACAGCACTAACTATGGGCTGGGGTGGGGGGAGAAGTATTAGTGTAGGTGAGGCTGAAACTTGAGGTGTAGTGCTAAGGAACCTGGAGTGCCGACGGAGAAAGAGCTGACACTAACCTTGTCTACATTCTTGGTGCAGATGTCCTGCAGATATACGGGTCAGGAGGGCCACAGGGATAGGTGTTTGAAGACCATTGTTATGGTAGCTGTAGAAAGACGTGTTATAGGAGAGTCAGTCGTTATGTTGATCCACGCAAGAGGAGAGTCTAGCAAAGGTGATGGATTTGCAGAAGCACGGTGCCGATTGATTTTGGGGGAAGAGGCCAGTCAATTGGGAGCTTCGGCTGGAGGTGGCTTTTTGGATTTCATTCAGCAAATATTGTCTAGTTGCTTGAGATAGAGCAGTGAACAAGACAAATATTCCTTCCCTTATGGAGTTTACAAAGTAAAGTATGTATAATATGTTAGGTAATGATAAATACTAAAGAGGGGGAGAAAGGGCAAGAACGGAGTATGTGACATGTCAATGGCAGTACGGTTGAAATTTTAGGACAGCCAGAAAAGGCATAATGGAGATAATTTGAATAAAGACCTGGAGGAAGTGAGGGAGTAGCAAACCACGTGGATAATGTGGGAGAAGAACATCCCAGATACTGCAAAGGCTTTGGGGCTTTGGCTTGGCTTATTTGAGGAATGACAAGCATGGAGAATAGTGTGGCCAGAATGGAGTGAGCAAGAGAGATGTAAGGAGACCAGGTTAAACATATCTATGTTTCAAGTCCTTGTAGGCCGTGGTAGAGTTTGGATTTTTTCCAAAAGCACTGGGAAATGTATTAAAGGGTTTGGACAGAGGAGTGAGATGACTTGACTGTTTTAACAGAATCAGCGTGGTTCTATTGGAAGAGCTTGTTGGGGTAGAGATGGTGCAGAATAAGGGACGTTAGTTAAGGACACTAATGGCTTAAACCACATGAGAGACGATCATGACTTGGACAGGGTAGTGGCTGTGGGAATAGTGAGGAGTTGGGCATGGGCAGCTAAATCATTGGGAAATCACAATTCTACCTCAAGATGCAAGGGAAATCACTGGGCAAAAAGACTTTGGGGCTAGGAGAATCATTTGGGGCATCACAACTCTACCTCAAGATGCAAGGGAAATCACTGGGCAAAAAGACTTTGGGGGAGTAGTGACTGGGTCATAGTTACACTTGGGGCAATGTTGGGATTGGAACTAGGATAAGGGTCTGAGCTAGAGCCAGTCAGGGTTTCAGAGTGGGATTTATTAGTCTCTGTAGAGACCAAGATTGGAGTCAGGCTTTGGGTATATTATTGGGGTTAGGACCAATTTTAGAGTGAGGACTAATTTGGGGTCAATGTTGCAGATAGAGGGCAGTACCCTTTTTCTATATCTTCCTTTCATACTCTTGGACCAGGGTTGGTTGTAACCACCCTTTCCTGTCTTGTTAAGCTCACCCAGAGGATGAGAAGCATGGAAGTTGTAGAGACTTCTCTTCCGTGGGCATCATGGGGGTGGATGCTCAGCCCTGCCTGGGTGAAGGCCACTGGCCTTCTCAAACTGGGTCTTACAGTTAGGGAAGGGTAGATAACCCAGTTGACCCAGCTCCTTTTTCCCAGATGGCTCACTGTGTGACCTTGGTTCAGCTGTCCATTTCTTGTGACCACCTCATCAACAAGGACATCGGTTCCAAGTCTGACCCACTCTGTGTCCTTTTACAGGATGTGGGAGGGGTCACCTGGGTTGAGGTGAGGAGGACCATGGGAGTTAAAATTGTTGGGAGGCTAGGACTGTGTTGGTGATGGGAGTGGGGGAATGTGACTGATGCTTATTGGCCTCCGCCCACAGCTTGGCCGGACTGAGCGAGTACGGAACTGCTCAAGCCCTGAGTTCTCCAAGACCCTGCAGCTTGAGTACCATTTTGAAACAGTCCAGAAGCTCCGCTTTGCCATCTATGACATAGACAACAAGACACCTGAGCTGGGGGATGATGACTTCCTAGGGGGTGCTGAGTGTTCCCTGGGACAGGTATGCAGGGCAGGGATTGGGAACCTTCAGGCACAGATTCTGTAAGAATCCTCTCGGACAATCCAACGTGCCTGGAACTTGGATGTGGGGGACAAGCAGGATCTTACACTGGCCTAAATCTTGACCCCCATCCCTGCTCTGTCACAGATTGTATCCAGCCAGACACTGACTCTCCCCTTGATGCTGAAGGCTGGAAAACCTGCTGGGCGAGGAACCATCACAGTAAGGAAGAACCCACCAAGGGTGGGAATGGGAGGTTACACCAGTGAAGGACTTATGAGGTGATTCAGTCTCCTGCTTCTCCCACCTAGGTCTCAGCTCAGGAGTTAAAGGACAGTCGTATAGTAACCATGGAGGTGGAGGCCAGAAACCTAGATAAGAAGGTGTGTCTGGAAGGAGGGCCTGAGGATCCAAGAATTAAGGGGACAGGGATGGTATATAAATGGGAAGGGTCGGAGGGCTGGAATTATGGTTGTCTCTCCCTGAGCCTTATAACGAGTCTCTATGGTATTGGCAGGACTTCCTAGGAAAATCAGATCCATTCCTGGAGTTCTTCCGCCAGGATGACGGGAAATGGCACCTGACATACAGATCTGAGGTGTGAGACCTCTGGGATTGGGTGGGGTGGAGTAGGAGAAAATGTTCTGGGGCCTGTGACTACCAAGGTTTGGAACACAGGGAGAAAGGAACTGCAGGTTGGTAGAGAACTCCCCAAGGCCAGACCAGAGCTCACTGGATGTCTTGCCTTCCACCTTCAGGTAATCAAGAACAACCTGAACCCTACATGGAAACGCTTCTCAGTCCCACTTCAGCATTTCTGTGGGGGAGACCCCAGCACACCTATCCAGGTGAGGAGCTTGCCTCCTAAGTAGACTGAGAAGGGGCAGGGATCCTGGAAGAGATTTATTCTTACCTTCCTTCTAGTCTTTTTTTTCAGATTTTTTATTTCTACACCCCCACCCCCACCCCACCCACCGTTTTTGCACTTGCTGTCTGCTCTCTGTCTGTTGGTTCTGTGCTCGTCTTTTAGGAGGCACCAGGAACCGAACCTGGGACCTCCCATGTAATTGGCAGGCACCCAACTTCTTGAGCCACATCCATTTTCCCTTTTTAGTCTTAATACATCCCCTTTCCCCCAGGTGCGATGCTCAGACTATGACAGTGATGGCTCACATGACCTCATTGGTACCTTCCACACCAGTCTGGCCCAGCTACAAGCCGTCCCAGTGAGTGCCAGCCCTGCTCAGGGGTTTTGAGGTGGGCCTGGAGGGCTGCAGCTCGAGGGAGGGAAGGGCAACTTGAGTCATTGGATGATGCTCTGGGAGCTTCCTAGCTTGATTTTTCTTTCCTTACCAGGCCAAGTTTGAATGCATCCACCCTGAGAAGCAGCAGAAAAAAAACTACAAGAACTCTGGAACTATCTGTGTCAAGATTTGCCAGGTAAGACAGGGCTCTGACCATTGAGCTCCACAATGCCAGCGCCAATGACCCCATTCATGACCCTGATTTCACTTGCAGGTAGAAACAGAGTATTCCTTCCTGGACTATGTGATGGGAGGCTGTCAAATCAACTTCACTGTAAGTTACCTTACAGGGTCAGGAGAACAGCTCTGGGACTCAAGGTGGCCTTCAGCTCACCTCTTCTTTTCTCCCAGGTGGGGATAGACTTCACTGGCTCCAATGGAGACCCCTCCTCACCCGACTCCCTGCACTATCTGAGCCCAACCGGTGTCAATGAGTACCTGACAGCACTGTGGAGTGTGGGCAGCGTGGTTCAGGACTATGACTCGTGAGTAACTGGTTCTTTTCTTGCCCATCCCCACTTACTGCAGATGCTTTAGCCTCTGGGCTTGCAGTTCCCTCACTGCCTCTTCCCCAATTCATTGTCCTCCCACAGGGACAGGCTTTTCCCAGCATTTGGATTTGGGGCCCAGGTGCCACCTGACTGGCAGGTGAGCGCTGCTGTCCTCTTCCCCTACTCCTGGCTTTAGTTTAGAGTGCTGGCTTTGCAGGATGCAGTGAACTTGCTGCCTGGCACCCAGCTTTATGGGGAAGTGCAGGGATCCCCGCAGGCATTAACACAGTAAGTGCTCAGTACTAAATAGCTCCTATATGATGCTGAGTACATGCCATACTGCTTTTTTTCTTAGCGTGAAGAGGGATCATGGTAGGGGATTGGGGTGGAGTGAGAACCTCATTTTTCTTTATTGCCCTCAGGTGTCCCATGAATTTGCTTTGAACTTCAACCCCAATAACCCTTACTGTACAGGTAAGTCCACACCAAGCCTGTATGGGCAAAGGACAGTTGAGGACAGATACCTGACCCCATTGTCAAGAGGAGTGGTTTTTAGAGCTAGGTCTCTGAACTCAGAATTTTTAGGTTCAAATTTTGTTGCTTTGTCTCAGTTCAATAAGGCTAAGTCTTGTAGGATATTGAGTGTTCAAGGAAAGGATGTGTATAAAGCAGCAAATTTGAAGCAGTAAGCTTGGCACATACTAAGTGTACTTTAAAAAATGGTAGCTGT